>JAMZAV010006920.1:0-33411 GCA_024449915.1 Sweltsa coloradensis | reverse complement strand
GGGGAGGCCCGGGCCCCCCCTAAAACCGGGGGGTGGATTCCCCTAAAATCGAGGTTTCCCCCCAAAACCTCAACCCCCGGGTTGGGTGCTCCCTACTCCCCCCCCCCCCCCCCAGTTCTCCTGCACTCCCCCCCCACCCAACAGCGCCCTGGCTGACTGTAATAAGTTATCTGTACAAACCTAGTTTAGTTACTCTCCCTTCGTCAGTGAGCAAGGCCCTGTTTGGCGAAACATTTTTCGACGTTTTCTTGTATTATGTTTACTTATTTGTGTCTTTCTTCTACGAGACCCCTGCAGTCACCGACCAGGTAAGCTGTTGGGTTTCCCTTTCCACACCCCTACTTAACAGTATTAGTATAGTAGTATCACAAGAGTAGATGACATGCAGTAGGAGGGTATTGTTTGAGAGACATTTAGACTGGCAGATGAATTAAGACTTAAATTTAACTTAGTTCTAGTGTGAAAAATGCCTATCGGCTAGTTAGATTGGAGAAGGGTTGACAGGTTGGAAAAGCAAAGAGAACATAAATCCCAGCCGAAGGGCTGGGGCGAAAAAAACTTTTTACCTGCTGATGACAACTGCAGCTAATTTTTTTTAGGTAAAATAATTTAAATTTAGGTAACAACTGTTAATTAGCTGCAGTTGTCATCAGCAGGTAAAAAGTTTTGTCGCCCCCCAGCCCTTCAGGCGGGGATTTTTGTTCTCTTTGCTTTCCCAACCTGTCAACCCTTCTCCAATCTTAGTTTAACTTAGGTTACTATGATGATTTAGACTCGTAGTATTTACCGTTATGATGGGCTAAGAAAAATAATACGGTGAAGTAGAATCAGAGCGTTAAAAAAGAAAGTGGATAGAATGTGAGGCATGTATTAGTGTCATTGAAAAGTTTTCCACCTCTTACGTGTTTTTGTGTCTTGCAGAGGTGGTGTCCCACAACCAACTGCTGGCATTGAACCATCACGTAGAGTGGGCCAGCCTCGGCTTCGTGCGCACTATATCCGCGACGCCAGCCATGTGCAGGTCGCTAAGCACCGCCCCCTGGATACAACTGTTGCTGTCTGTTGTGGGCGGTCAGGGGGAGCGATATGACCATCCACACTTCCCAAACAGGTATGTTGCAACTAGTAGAACCTCCGTTGTACGTTTTCATAGGAAGTGATGCCTATAATGCAAGAATGAACTGTTGAAATGCTTAAAATTTAATTTGTTATTATCTTACCAGAACGTCACCTTAGATATGTAGAAGAATGAAGTATTTAAAATTGTTAAAGCTCGTGCTTTACCCTGAAGTTAAAAAACAGCCAGTAAAGAATGCGACATGATTGAAACCTCACACAAGTTAGTTCGAGATCGCCTGGTGCAAGTCGAGCGAGCATCGAGCAGAACTTTCTACTTGATCTCTCCTCACACCCTCACTAACTAACTGATCCACACTAACTGATAATAACGTGTGTTGTTTCTCTCACAAATCCTCTCCCTGCGTCTACTCCAGGCCATCCTGCCAGAGTGGAGCGCCGGGGCCCCAGAGAGACTCGCGCTACTAGAGTGTCTCTTCCAGCTGCTGGGCTACACTTCCCTAGTCTGTCCCTCAGAGCCCGCCTCGCTCCCAACCACCGGGGCTAGACCCAGCTGATGATAACGTTTTGTTGTTTCTCTCACAGATCCTCTCCCTGCGTCTACTCCAGGCCATCCTGCCAGAGTGGAGCGCCGGGCCCCCGAGAGACTCGCGCTACTAGAGTGTCTCTTCCAGCTGCTGGCTACACTTCCCTAGTCTGTCCCTCAGAGCCCGCCTCGCTCCCAACCACCGGGGCTAGACCCAGCTGATGATAACGTGTGTTGTTTCTCTCACAGATCCTCTCCCTGCGTCTACTCCAGGCCATCCTGCCAGAGTGGAGCGCCGGGGCCCCAGAGAGACTCGCGCTACTAGAGTGTCTCTTCCAGCTGCTGGGCTACACTTCCCTAGTCTGTCCCTCAGAGCCCGCCTCGCTCCCAACCACCGGGGCTATACCCAGCTGATGATAACGTGTGTTGTTTCTCTCACAGATCCTCTCCCTGCGTCTACTCCAGGCCATCCTGCCAGAGTGGAGCGCCGGGGCCCCAGAGAGACTCGCGCTACTAGAGTGTCTCTTCCAGCTGCTGGGCTACACTTCCCTGGTCTGTCCCTCAGAGCCCGCCTCGCTCCCAACCACCGGGGCTAGACCCAGCTGATGATAACGTGTGTTGTTTCTCTCACAGATCCTCTCCCTGCGTCTACTCCAGGCCATCCTGCCAGAGTGGAGCGCCGGGGCCCCAGAGAGACTCGCGCTACTAGAGTGTCCCCTTCCAGCTGCTGGGCTACACTTCCCTAGTCTGTCCCTCAGAGCCCGCCTCGCTCTCAACCACCGGGGCTAGACCCAGCTGATGATAACGTGTGTTTGTTTCTCTCACAGATCCTCTCCCTGCGTCTACTCCAGGCCATCCTGCCAGAGTGGAGCGCCGGGGCCCCAGAGAGACTCGCGCTACTAGAGTGTCTCTTCCAGCTGCTGGGCTACCACTTCCCCTAGTCTGTCCCTCAGAGCCCGCCTCGCTCCCAACCACCGGGGCTAGACCCAGCTGATGATTACGTGTGTTGTTTCTCTCACAGATCCTCTCCCTGCGTCTACTCCAGCCATCCTGCCAGAGTGGAGCGCCGGGGCCCCAGGAGAGACTCGCGCTACTAGAGTGTCTCTTCCAGCTGCTGGGCTACACTTCCCTAGTCTGTCCCTCAGAGCCCGCCTCGCTCCCAACCACCGGGGCTAGACCCAGCTGATGATAACGTGTGTTGTTTCTCTCACAGATCCTCTCCCTGCGTCTACTCCAGGCCATCCTGCCAGAGTGGAGCGCCGGGGCCCCAGAGAGACTCCGCTACTAGAGTGTCTCTTCCAGCTGCTGGGCTACACTTCCCTGGTCTGTCCCTCAGAGCCCGCCTCGCTCCCAACCACCGGGGCTAGACCCACGGTGGTACCTCGGGTCTCGCTCACGGCCTCCCACTCGAGCTCGGTGGCGGAGGAATGCATCTCGTTGCTGCGGTCGTTGCACGCGCATCCCGGCTGGAAGCGACACATCAACCACATCATCGGAACCAACCTCGCCATGGCGGGGGACTGCCTATCGGACCAGGCCGTCTTCCACACTCAGGTATTAAAAATTATCAACAATATACAATACATACATACAATTATCGCCATGGAGTGGTTCAGCCAAATTGAGCCTCTACAGCTAAGAAGAGAGCAGCGCGCTGTCCAACTGCACGAAAAACTGGCGCGCCTAAACCCCGACAAATGGCTCAACTACCCAACCTCAAAAGTCAAGGCGCACACTAACTTTGCTGAAACAGTCCACCAACTGAAGAGTAAAAACTGTCCTATCCTCCTAGAAGCACCACGTGCACCACTTGACGTACCACTCCCAGAGCTTCTGCCGGACAAGTCCAATCAGCTTGCCCCGTGGACCAAAATTGACGGCATCGAGAAGAAAGATGACCATGACCATAAGAACTGAAAGAGCTTGCCGAGAAGCACCTGAAGAAGCACTTTCCTCTTCAAGAGTGGGTGCACATCTTCACAGACGGCTCCTATGACTCGGCTACAAACAGAACAGGTTACGGCATCCACTGCCTCTTCTTTGAAGAAGCCACTCCAATGGGAGCTGGCGAAACATACTTCGACGCTGAGGTCGCAGCCATTGCCAGGGCGGCCGAAAAATCGCCGGACCCCCGCCTTCCCCCTCAACAAGACAAAATTTGTGATCCTAAGCGACAGCGTCTCAGCCATCCAATTTGTCTCTCAAGCAGCGAAACCTCCATCCAAAATCGCTGCTTTTCAAAAACTCCCTTGTCGGCATCCGACAGCAAAACAACTATTAGAGACTCAATGGATCCCCAGCCTTGCAAGATCATAGGGAATGAAAAGGCAGACTTCTTGGCCAAAAGTGCCACAAAAGCACCGCAACCACCAGCAGCGCCTCTCTCCTACCAAAATGTCAAAACTAAGATAAAGTCAACCACAAAAGGATCTTCAAAAACACCACAGAAGAGACTTCACGACAAAAGAACTGGTGGACCGAGATCAAAAAGGCCAGACAAAGACTGGTCGAGGAGGACGGCCAGCGCCCCTTTCCGGCTTGTAACCGGTCACGACGTCTTGCAGCACCACCTGCCCCGCTTCAACATTACCAACGAACCGGCCACCTGCAAACTTTGTAATTTAGAAGATCAAGACAGAGCGCATCTCTTCAGATGCGCCGCCCTCAAGAATGACATTGACTCCCTGCCCGATGACCTGAGCAGGATAGAAAGGAGGCAGTCTTATATTGGATAGCAAGACAGAAGAATGGCGAAGGGGCCAACTTTGCACAAAAAAAAAAAAAAAAAAAGGTATTGTTGCAGATTCGATAAATTCATTAATCAAGGCTAAAAATTAAAGTCTTATCGATGCATGTTTGAGTGTGTATATGTAATTTTAAACTACACATCTTGGAGAATTTCAAATTTCCCTAGAATATTGGCCGTCTTTGCTTACCTCTTTTTTTGAATTTTAGATTTTAGGAGATTTTTTTTAGGATATTTTGGCGGTAGTAGGCCTATGGAAAATTTACCCCATTAAATTTGGTGAGGGTTTTCTCATAGCGGCAAGTTTCCACCTTATACAGTATATTCTTTGTTTTTACCTCCTTGATCTTAGCCTATTTTTAAACGAGTTTAATGCCTGATACTAACAACAACAAAAATTTGTTTTAGGCAAATGAACCCGAGCTCGACCGTAAGATTGCGTTCGGCGTGCAGACATCCATCATGGCCGCCCTGTCCGTCGTTGGGGGGAAATCGCAGAGGGCCCTTCGTATCGGAGGCTCGTGACCGTGGCACTCTCGGTGCGGGTACGCTGTGCTTCATCAAGCAGGATGGCAAACTGGTAGGTACAGCGATGTTATTGCATAGTCATGAACCAGGGCAAGAAGTACTAACATAGATGATTGAACAATGACGAGAATGTGGGAAACATTTTGTTTAGGCTGGCATTACAATGCAATTGCTCAGAGTTGATTGTAGAACCGCAAAATTACATTTGTGTCCCCAAAATCTAAATAAAATAAAGTTTTTGTTTTCCCTGTCTTAAATAGGAGTTCACCTTTCTTTCATTTTGACAGATGAAATAAATAATAAATTTTTATTTATCTACCCACTCAGTTAAATAAACGGGTTCTCTACAGTCTTATATAATATATCTATATCCCTTTTATGTTCACGCCGATGTTCTTGTTTAGAATAGTATAGTTTCTAGGTTTGTTTATTTTCGCGTATCATCTCTTATTTCTCGTTGTGATCTGATTCACCCTGGTTCCCCCTCTTTTCCCCTCTTCTTAAACTAGTTTTTCTGTCATCTCTTCTCTCGCGATTAGACCTCGCGAGTCGTTGCCCGTCTACCTTCCAGGGTGAAGTCTGTGCTCTTGGCTGCTCCGAGAGAAAATCAATCTTCGTTTCTCAGTCATATTCAGTGCGAAGTGTACAGTGCACCAGTTCATCTCCGTTCTAAAGTTCGCCCGACTTCCAGTCAACACTCAAGCTCACAGTTCGTTCGCCATCCAGTTCATACTGCAGTCTTGGGTTCGATGCCTTCCAGGCACATTTTCTTACTTCATTCTATTTCCTTCCAAGCTCGAGCTCTTTAATTCTTTTCCTATCTGTTTACGGGGTGTGCTCACCAACTACTCACCACGCTTACCCTGCTCTGAACTTCATTTCACACCCGCACTACATCCTAGGGTAATTTTCAGTTGCTAAATTCAATTAACAGTCCACAAAATACCATTTTCTCAAGGCCACGGCCCCATCAATTTTTTGGTCCTCCGAGCCGAGATATTATCAGTTTCAATCTTTTTTTGGTATCCTTCTCGTATGCACTGTGCTATCCTTTTTCATTCCGGCTTAGACGCCCCTGTTCATTTCTCGTTATGATGTACGCATATGGTTCACATTCGCTCTCTCTGGCGTTTTGAACCATTGTTCTCTCGTTTGTCCGTGATAATCACGGGAATTCTAATTAAATTGTATCGATCTGTTTTTTCTTGTTTGTTGTATGCTTTGCATAATTCAGTTTTATTATGCAAGCTATATTCTCGTCACTAATCATGTCTTGTGAAATTTTCTCGATCTCTTCTCGTCGCGCGCAATCACACGCGCACTCTCATTGTAGTGACACTCATTCCGTCTCCTCGGCGCATTACTATTTTCTCGTCCGTTTTTTACGTTTTTATTAGAAATATTTTCGCTCAGTTATGACATCAGGTCATTGATCCCTCTTTTTGATGTCGTCTATTTTACAAGGGTAACATTGTTTACGTATTTCTCGCTGGGTTTTTTCTCTACTTTCTTGTAAAATTGTTGTTATTGTATTTTCTTGTTCACAATGGCTGAACAACTTCTGTTGGAACAGAAAAGCTCGTAAATAGACGTGAACTCGTTTTTGCCTCCGTCCAGCGAACTTACAATGCTTTCGCAAATCTCAAACCTGAAGAGGTTGACTCGGTCAGCCCCTCGGTTCGAGATTTGTCTACATTGAAATCGAATTTTCAAGAAATTCAATTGGCAATCGCTGACTTAAATGCCCAAGTTACTGCGCCTGCTAAGCCCATTGAGGTGGATAAGGTATACGACTCTTTCGAAACAGTGTTGTATGCAGCTCAATCTAGGTTTCTTGCCCCCAAAAACTCGATCAAAGCCATCCATAACTGCAGCTGCAGCTGTGGCTCAAACGACGTAGCCAATCTTAAATCACGTTGCCTACCATTGATCTTCCTACGTTCTCAGGAGATATTTCTCTTTGGCCAGAATTCTATTCACTTTTTAAATCTCTAATTGACGAAAATGATCTCTCAACAATGTTCAGAAATTTCATTATTTGAAAACCTCTTTATCTGATGCTGCACTAGTTTACAATATCTGGTTGTCAAATCTCCAACGAAGGCTATCCGCTCGCTTTTCAAGCTTTGGGTATCTCGATATCAGAAACCAGTCGGTTTTTTAGCCAGTCTGTACGTTCAAAGGATTTTAGATTTCACACCTTTGAAATCCGCATCTCACGCAGGTTTGAAAAGGGTTTCCTCGCAGTTACACAGGAATTCTGTCGATGCTCTGAAATCCTTAGAATTACCCACTTGGGTGTTTCTTTTTAAACTCTCGCTCACGTTGGCCAACCTTGACCCGTCGACTCGTAAAGCTTTCGAGAGTAAACACTCCTCGCACACGACACCGCGTACAGCTCCGTTATTGGCTTCATTGAAGAGCAGTCTCGTACTCTTGAGTTGTGCGCGGTAGGCAAACAACCGACTAGTTGTGTCCAAATCTCCTCAAAGGATTAATTCTCTTCTCGGGGCTCAAAAACCCCTCCCCCCTCTGCCTCCTGGCGCGTGCCCTCTGACACCACGCGACCTAGTATTAAGCAAAATTCTTGCCCTTTTTTGCAAAGCACCTCACACCCTCTATCGATGCAGTCTTTCGCAATCAATCTCTTGATGATAAGTACCGCACGTTGCGACACCTGCAGCGATGCTTCAATTGCTTAGGCTCGCACTTGAAACATCAATGCACTTCGAAGAGTGTCTGCAATACTTGTGGTAGCAATCGTCACCACTCCATGTTTCATTCGACAACCGTTGCTGTACCCCACGGCAACTCTCCGGGCAATGCCCCTCTCTCTCGGAGTCCATCATCATCTCTTGACGTCACTCTTCACCTCCCAGTGCCGGTTCTTCGAACCGAGTACTCTCGTGCCACTATCGCGATACCCGAGATAGTCAACCCCCAGTGTTGCTGGGTACCGGCGCGCGCTCATTCGGGATTCTCTTGGTCCCCCTTCAACCCTTTCGCGCGGTTGGTGGACCCTGGCTCTCAGTCTCCAACCTCTCTCAGTCTTTGGTGAGGAAGCTAGGCCCTGAAGATGCAGCCCTGCCGCTCCGATCTGTCAGGCATAGGTCTTGCTGCCGCCTCTGGGTCGCCGCAACGTGCGCTGCACTATCGGGTTCCCGCCTCTCTCCCAACCGTACTCTCCATGTTTTAGGGTCTGGTTTTACCGACCATCACCAGGGCACCTCCCGACTTCTCAAGTCGCACGCGAAGTGTTCGAACGCTTCCGTGGCATGTATCTTGCTGATGATCGTTTCACATGCCTGATCAAATAGACTTTCTACTTGGCGCCGACTCTATCCAGAGATCTTAATAGAGCCGGTGGGGCAGGGGCCGTGGACACAACCCTACGGCCATCAACACCTGTTCGGTGGCTAGTCCTGGGCCAAACTCGCTCTTTAGTAACGTCTTCCGACCCTCCTGTGTCTCTCTTCGCCTGCTCCTCGACCCTTTAAGCGCAACTTGCGCCTCTTTTGGGGACGGAAGAAACTCCTCGCCCTCAGGAATTAGATCCTGAGGATCAGTTATGTGAACGTCACTTTCTCGAGTCTCACTCCCGCGACTCATTGGGCGTTTACCCCTGTGCTCTCCCGTTTAAGCCATCTCGTCCTTCTCTCGGGCGTAATTTCCCCTCCTCATCGACTCAAGACTCTCGTTGCTACTCGCGTCGTTGAAATACTTGAGAGCACGTCACCCACTGACTGGGCCCACGTGCGTTCTGAGGAAATCCCGCAGACTGCGCCTCTCGAGGCTTATCCCCCGGGTTTAGCTTCTTGAACAATCTTTTGTGGCTTTCTGGACCTGGTTTCCTCGGCTCTGCTCCTGAGCAATGGCCTCGACCCCAACTTTCATTGGCTTCCGATTCTGAGCTCCTCGATCTGAGCCCGCGGTCACTCTCGTCGCCCCGCGTTAAAGACCCGGACCCTCTCTTGGAGAACTTTCAAAAGTTTTCCAGTCTCCTCAAGGCTCAACGTGTGTTTGCCTGGGTTTTCCGCTTCGCTCGACTCCTTCTTGCGAAGCATTCAAATGCACCTCCCCCCCCGTGGTCCCGTGGGACCCCCAGAGCTGAAGGATGCTCTAGATCTCTTCATACGACTCACCCAGCTCATTACTACTCCTTGGAGTTCCGCCCAAATTTCGCGAGATCAACCTCTGTCATCCCGCTCGCCTCTCTCAGCCGTTTGTCGACCCCTCCGGTTTTCTCAGGGGGGGCGGACGATTGCGTCTTCTTCTCTTAACGAAGACGCTCGTCATCCTCTCCTTTTCCCCAAGGAAGCACACTTATCGCTCCTGATCTGGGGATCATTACCATAAGGGTTTCATTACATTCTTGTCCCCGAACCGTTCAGGCATTGATCCAGCAATCCTACTGGATCTGTCCTTGCGCGGTCTGCTTCGGCAACGAAACCATCGTTGTCTCACCTGTCTAAATTTCGTGCCAAGCCTCTCCAACCTCCGTGGCCGATCTTCCCGCGCCCCGGGTGAAAAGCTCTAGAGTTTTCTCCCATGTCGGGACCGATTTTTGCGGGCCCTTTCATGGTGAAAACCAGCACTCGCCGGAACGCACCTCTCACCAAAGGTTATCTCTGCATCTTCGTGTGTATGGCCACCAAGGCAGTTCTCTGGAGATGGTTTTTAGCTGTCCACTGAAGCCTTCCTGGCCTCTTCGATCGCTTTCTCTCGAGGGAGGTCTTCCCTCCCACATCTATTCCGACTGTGGGATGAAATATGTGGGGGCTGCTAGACAGCTGCGTGAAGTCCCCGACTCTCTTTCACTCTCTAAAGAGCCGATCTTTACTTTCTCCGCTTCCCGTCGTGTCCAATGGCACTTCAACCCTCCGTATGCTCCCAATTTCGGGGCCTTTGGGAGGCAGTAGTAAAGTCTGCGAAATCCCCTCTTGTACCCTCTCATCGGAGACACCCCCCTCACTCATGAGGAGTACCTACGTTGTTCGCCGCATTGAAGCCGTGCTCAACAGTCGTCCTCTATGCGCCTCCTCAAAGATCCAGCTGAAGGTGTCGATTACCTCAGTCCTGGCCATTTTTGATCGCAACCCCCTGCTTTCTCCCCCCGAACACCTGTTGGTTGAAAACATCAAGCCCTTAGCTCGGTGGCAACCGTATTCAGCAAATTCACCAATCCTTCTGGCACCGTTGGGCAACCGAATACCTCCACACACTGATGCAACGCAACAAGTGGGTTTTGTGGGAGCCCCGATCTCAAGTTGGAGACATCGTTTTTTCTTTCTCGGCCACTTCCACCCCTCTCTTGGCCGATCGGGCGAGTGGAAGCTCTCTTTCCTGGTCGAGTGGTGTTCCCGCGTCGCCTCCGTTCGTTCGGCGTCTGGCGTTCTTACCCGACCCGTTAATAAACTGGTAACCCTCCCTTGTGCTTAACTGCCAAGAGAGATGCTCGTATCGTTTTCCTTCGTTTTATATTGTTAGTTTTCTTGTTTGTTCTTTGTTTTTAGTTTTAAAAAAATGATTTCCTTTTATTTTGGTGGGCGGTATATGTTCACGCCGATGTTCTTGTTTAGAATAGTATAGTTTCTAGGTTTGTTTATATTTTCGCGTATCATCTCTTGTATTTTCTCGTTGTGATCTGATTCCCCTGGTTACCCCCCTTTTCCCCCCTTTTTGACTAGTTTTTCTGTCATCTCTTCTCTCGCGATTAGACCTCGCGAGTCAGTTGCCCCGTCTACCTTCACAGGTGAAGTCTGTGCTCTTGGCTGCTCCGAGAGCAAATCAATCTTCGATTCTCAGTCATATTCAGTGCAAGTGTAACAGTTTCACCAGTTCATCTCCGTTCTAAAGTTCGCCCGACTTCCAGTCAACACTCAAGCTCACAGTTCGTTCGCCATCCAGTTTATACTGCAGTCTTGGGTTCGATGCCTTCCAGGCACATTTTCTTACTTCATTCTTTTCCTTCCAAACTCGAGCTCTTTAATTCTTTCCTATCTGTTACGTGGTGTGCTCACCAACTACGTCACCACGCTTACCCCGCTCTGAACTTCATTTTACACCCGCACTACATCTTAGGGTAAGTTCAGTTGCTAAATTTAATTATACAGTCCAAAAATACCATTTTCTCAAGGCCACGGCCCCATCACCTTATATATATTATAATTAATTACTAGAGGAGAGAGCTGGGAGGATGTAGCAGACACACCATTGTCGGAGGATAGAAAGAAGTGGGAAGAATTTGGTTGCGAAACCCAAGCTACCCTGCCAGAAGTAGGAAGCGGCGATGGATAATGATGAGATGATGATGTAGGTAAACAATTTATAGAATTGTTTTACAAATACATGGTGATTGGTGACCACAATCTAAAACATATTAGGGGTATAAAGAACTCCCTTTTTTCCATTATTGCCTTCTCCTCGTGCCTAATGTTTTTCTGATATAATCCCGTTTTTCTCTGCCAAGTTGCTTCTCCCCAGACAAAATTAAGAGACGTGTCCCATACCATCTGTGTTTGCCTAACGCGAGTACTTGTTCAACGTTGTAGGTAATTCAACTGCACGAAAGCGGAGTGGTGAAGAAACTGTCGTTTGGCAGCGTCACAGTCTGCCCCCCTCTTCCGTTCTCCCTGGACAAGTCTTTGATGCTGGAACACATGCTGGCTACGTGGGCCACTCTGTTGACTCTAACCACCAACCACAACAGTGACAGGCAGCCGGGCACCATGCCAGGTAGGCTGTGCGGGGAGGTTGGGTAGAATGAAAACTGCAGTTATAATGGTATTATGCTAAGAGAAGAAAGCCAGTTACAGGCGGCGGAGATAAGAGGCCTGAGGAGCACAGCGGGCAAGACTAGAAGAGAGAGAATTAGAAACACGGATGTTAGAAATGCTAGGTGTAGAGAAGTTCCGATTAGATAAGAGTGTGGCCAGCGAAAACACCTTCTGGTTTTATCTCCAGGCGTGCTGAACGTGTCTCTCCTGCGGCTCCAGCAACTGAGGCTGGCAGCTCTGAACGCCGGGAGTGTCCTCTTCCGCCATCAGAACCTGCTACGGCGAGTCCTCAAGCACCACCTGCTCATCATCTCGGATTCTCTCGAGGGAATCAACGACGGGGAGGAGACGGAACGCATACGAGACGCTTATCTCGTACAGAAACTCATCGCCAAGGCAACGCAGCCCTCACCTCTCAAGGCCATCTTTGGGAAGGCCGAGTTGCAGGTGAAATACTCGTTAAGCTGTAAATTTAGGTTTTGTTTTAGAACAAAAGCAATCCATGATATACTGTGTGTTGTTGTTGTGTACATTTTCTGTGTAATATTTGTATTTTTGTATTGAGGTCTGTATCAAAGGTCTGGGTCGACCTAAGTAACACTCTGTCAATCATCACACTGAAAAGACGCAGGTTGTATTGAGGCCTCCCGCCTTCTTTGTTTTGAAACTAATGTAAAACGCAACCACTTCTAAATCTTCATGTACAAGCAAATTAGTGGACACACAGTTACATAAAAGGGGACGTTCTCAAATACCGGCTGGTACCAGATTCCAAAGAGGTCCATGTGGTTTGAAACTGTCAATACGATAGACACAAGGTGGTCTAGTGGCTGGTAAACAGTAGCGCCGAGGCCTATGGTTGTCATTGGTTGTATTCAAGAGAAAGGATGTTAGCTTCAATAAAAACATTGAAAGTTACAAGGACATCAAGTTTGATTTTAACCGCATAGTAAGAGGCATAATGAAAAATGATTAATGATTTATCTTTGAAAATGTATGTTGATATGCTTAATTTGTTGGTAGACATAAAATACTAGACCTAGGCTAGACCTAGTTCTAGGCTTCATCTCTCTTTGAACATATCTAAACAACTATTTTAGGCAAGGTCTACTCTTCAAGATTAAAGAATTCATCAGTTGATTCCTCAGATATATTTTTATTCAAATTTGAATTGGTAGGCATGTTGGTCTATCTATAGACTAGATTAGGTCCCGTGGTCTCCTAGGCGTATGACTCAACATAAACATTGTCTCTCAATTTCATTATTCGCAAAACTCTCCCATAGGTGTTCATTTCATGTTAATCAATCCAGAAAAAAAATCCATCTCGGGGGTATCAAACCCCAGTCTCCCGATTGCCGGTCAAGTGCTTTACCCCTAAGCTACCGAGACGGTTAGGTTAGGTAGATTGGAATCTATACAGATCTACAATGCACCAACAATCCAAATGTTGTGAAGTTAACCGTCTCGGTAGCTTAGGGATAAAGCACTTGACCGGCAATTGGGAGACCGGGGTTCGATACCCCCGAGATGGAGATTTACGTAAAAAAAACATTGTCATTATTTGATTAATTAATCTTTTTGCAGAAGAAATTGCCATTGGTAACCTTAAACCTTGACGATTTTCTCAATATATATATCTTGACCCATTTTCCAACATTAAATCGGGTTGGGGGGAGCAGTATCACACTACTCCGTTTCTTGGGCCAACATCTTTGTTGTCGGCTAGCCAGGCCTGACACAACCACGTAGTCAGCTTCTTCATCGCTCGCCTCCTCCACTACCAGAGGTCTGTTTAATAGCACTCTCCATCTCTCCTGGTTTTCCCACAGTCTTTCTGCTGACACTTCGTTCCATGCCATTCCTCTCTTCTCAACACTGTCTTTAATCTGCTCCACCCACTTATCTCTCGGTCTGCCACTTTCTCCTTAAACCCTTCTTGTTTTTCAAACTCTCTTCTTGGTATCCTAGCCGGATCTATTCTTTTCATATGCCCAAACCAACGTAGGCGTTCTCTATCCAACCTTATTTGCACACTTTCAACACCTAGTTTTTCCATTTTAAGTTATAACACTACTCCTGATCCTGTCGTTTTTTGTCACCCCCAGTACACTCCTCAAGAATTTTATTTCTGCTGCCACAATTTGGCTTTCTGCTTTGTGTCACAAGGTCCACGTCACTGTGGCATAAGTCAGTATTTGGATGAGCATAGCGAAGATTCCATTTCACTACACTGGAGAAAAAAATCCGGAATGTTTTTTTCTTTCTCTTTCTTTCTTTCTGTTTATATTATTGTGTGTCTGTTAGCACGATTCCGGCTAAACCAATACTCCAATTGCGATCAAATTTTATGGAAGCCTTTGAAATCTTTGAACCAAGAACTGCCACGTTTTTGAGCGCAATTGAAAAATTATTTCTCATGAAAATCGAAATTTTACGGGTTTTTTCTTTTTTAAAACAATTCTTTGACTTATAACTAGGGTTGCCGTTCGATGTGAAAATCGTGATCGATAATCGGAGGCATCGAATCGATTATCATATCGAAATATATCGATATCATAGACCCAAATCGATTATCATATCAAATTCCAAATTGAGCCTAGGAAGCAGAAAAAAGTAGCGTTGCCGTCGATAATCGAAATATCGATCGATTATCGATATCCGTAATATGATATGATAATCGATTCAAATATCTTGATATGATATGATATGATTATCGATTTAAATAGTGACATCGATGTATCGCGGTTTACCATACTTAAAAATGCCGCGCTGTCGTATCAACGCGCCGATTGGTTGTCGGAGTAGCCAATAGCTGCTCAAGTATTACGCACGCCCACCGCCGCCAGTGCGCATGCGCTCGCAGCGTGAGACGAAAACATCTGATCGCCCAATCGCGATGTATTCAGTACGGCTCGACGTGTTGTGGCATGAACTTCTCTAGCGTCAGTCTGCCCAATTTGTGATGTTTCTTCCGTTCCAAAGAGGACCTTTGCTATTACTTGTGGCGCCGCCTAACAAGATGAGTCAAGTGTGGCAGTTTTTTTTTTCAAAGAACGATGACGAGGGGGTCGGGAGGAGATAAGTCTGAGCTGGAATGTCGAGGAGATAGCTAGATGCAACCTTCGCCGGCGCGTACTGTCGGGACATGTAAAAAGTGACACCCCATGCAACAAGACGTTAGTGTTAAAATAAAGGCTGTGTAATTGTAATTTAGCCCTCAATTTTATTTTTAAACATTCTAATCCTCAATGAATTTTGCATTTTTCCAACTTCCTTGGCTCAATTTGGAATTTGATATATGATAATCGATTTGGGTCTATGATATCGATATATTTCGATATGATTATCGATTCCATGCCTCCGATTATCGATCACGATTTTCACATCGAACGGCAACCCTAGAAAAACGCAAAATTGTAACACTAATACAAGAGATCATTAAGGATTAGAATGTTTAAAATAAAATTGAGGGCTGAATTTCAATTACACAGCCTATATTTTAATACGTCTTGACTTGCATCGGGTGTCACTGTTTACGTGTTCCAACAGTACGCGCATCTAGCGAGCGAGAGATAGTGGCGAGATCTCATCGACATTCGAGCTCACAGCCTTATCTCCTCCCAACCTCCTCGTCGTCGTTCTTTGAATAATAAAAAACTGCCACACTTGACTCATCTTGTTAGGCAGCGTCAGAAGTAATGGCAAATATCTTCTTTGGGTTTGGGACGGAAGAAACATCACGAATTCAATATAATTGGGCAGACTGACGCTAGAGAAGTTCACGCCACAACACGTCGAGCCGTACTGAATACATCGCAAATCGCGATGTTTTCGTATCGCCTTGTATCGCGCTGCGAGCGCATGCGCACTGGCGGCGGTGGGCGTGGCATTATACTTGAGCAGCGATTGGCTACTCCGACAACCAATCGGCGCGTTGATACGACAGCGCGGCATTTTTAAGCATGGTAAACCGCGAAAACATCGATGTCACTATTTAAATCGATAATCATATCATATCATATCAAAATACTTGAATCGATTATCATATCATATTACTGATATCGATAATCGATCGATATTTCGATTATCGACGGCAACCCTACTTATAACACCTACATGCTTTATCCGATTTTAATGATTTTTTCACAAAAACTTTATTTTATGAATTAATATATTCGTGGAAATTTGAGCGCAATAAAAAAATTATTCCTCATGAAAATTGGCTTGTTCACTGCGACTTTTGCTCACCACGCTGCGCTATTGTACTAACCCCCCACCGCCGTCTGGATGCCTGTAAAGGCGGATGTTGACGGCGGTGGTAGCCCAACTTTCGGGTGTCATGGCTGCTCATAGCTGTCAGCAGCCTACTGTTATTGCTGTCAGTTTGCATAGTTTTATGTTGAAAGCAAAATGCCCAAATTGCTGTGTGTATTCGTGTAAGGAGAAAGGAGGGCATACTGTCGTGTTTATTACTACAAATAAATACAACCACACTTAATATACTGACATGTGTCTTTATTCGGCCTCCTGCCTACGTAACCTCTCTCATGTCAACAAATCAACACTGGCTAGGCCTAAGCCCTAGGCTTTGCTGAGGCGTATCAGGCGTATGCAAGTAGGGCCTAGGCCTATACTTGATAATTTACAATACCATGATATTGATATGCCTAGGTCTACATCTAATGCTGAAGAAAAGCCTAGGCCCTAGTTCTTAGTAGCCTTATTCCAAGTAGGCCTAGGTAAAACAATACGTAAACAATCGAGGAAGCATACAGATTTTGACAATGCAGAGCCTGCTATACATAGTTTATTTCAAACGCCGCCACGGTCTTAAGGCAGGGTCCACTAGATACCTTACAAGCAGCTCGGAATAAGTATCAAGTGGACCCTGGTTTTGGGGTTAGTGCAGTGGCGCGATCTGCGCGGAGCTTTGCGTGAACAAGCCAATTGCAATTTAACGATTTTTTTATTTTTTTTAAACTTTCTTCGACTTATAACACCTAATCCGATTGAAATGATTTTTTCACAGAACCTTAAATTTATGAATTTATATATTCGTGTGAAATTTGAGAGCAATCGAAAAATAATTTTTCATAAAAATCACAATTTTACGATTTTTTCGATTTTTTTAAACATTCTTTGACTTATAACACCTACATGCTTTATCCGATTGTAATGATTTTTTTACAGAACTTTAATTTCTTGAATTAACATATTCGTGGGAAATTTGAGCGCAATCGAAAAATAATTTCTTATGAAAATTGCAATTTTACGCTTTTTGTGTTTAAAAAAAAATACGCTCATCCAACGACGCGCCTGAAAAAGCGTTTGCGAAGCTTCCTAGTGGTAGAAAATATAGTTTATATAGATTAAAAGTTTACATTTCCTTGGGATTTCTTCTTATCAAAGTAGCTTCCTGACTGATCGGTAGAAGCCCTCTGCCAATGTAATTCTTCTCATAACTTGTGCATCTGTTTT
Organism: Sweltsa coloradensis; assembly: GCA_024449915.1. NCBI lineage: Eukaryota > Metazoa > Arthropoda > Insecta > Plecoptera > Chloroperlidae > Sweltsa > Sweltsa coloradensis. The sequence goes on along the minus strand of JAMZAV010006920.1, from coordinate 16,278 downwards.
CGCATTTGTAGATAGCACACTTCTTAGGTAGTCGAAAGCTTCTTTCGTAGTCAACTCTTCGCCCCTCAGCAAAAGTTTGCTATCTCTAGGTCTGTGTTTCTTTGTCATGATTACCACTTGGCTCTTTTCCTTACTGATTTTCATATCATATCTTTCTGTTGCCTTGTTCCACTCATCCAATTCTTCTTGCACTTCTTCTATTGTCTCACCACCACCACCACCACCACCACCGCCACCAATATAAATTAAAAATTACACTAAGGTTCAGTTTAAAGTTTGAGATTTCAAAATTTCTTAGGGTTTGTTTTAAAAATAATGTTGATGTTTGCGCACCCCTACAACTTGTACATGTTGTTTGTGTCTCCCGTCCACAGATTGCTGCCCTGAACGTGTCCCAGTACCTGGCCGCGGAGGCTCGTAGCATGACCCAGCAGCAGCCAGCGGGGGAGGCGGTGCAAGTGCCCTCCAGTGAGAGTGCCCTGCCCTCCCCCACCTCGGTCACGAGGGGTGTGAAGTCGGCGAGGAGAGTGAGACCGCCATCGCCACCGTCGTCGTCGCCCCTCGTCACGCAGCTGACGGACATGGGGTTCGCGCGGAAGAGCGTCGAGATGGCGCTCAAGACACACGGTAACATCACCACACTAATACAGGGCATAAAACTTGGCAACTCTTTCAACATTGGTTGGGGAAAGATTAATAGAGGCTGGGAGCCAACAGTTTACCTTGAAAGAGTTCGGCGGCTGTGTGGAGTCGAAGGTCACATAAATATATACACAAATTACATTACAACGTAACGTTTCGGCTTGAACAGCCTTCTTCACCCGTCGGAGGTATTTAATTGTGTATATATTTATGTGACCTTCAACTCTACACAGCTGCCAAACTCTTTCAATGTAAGCTGTTGGCTCCTAGCTTCCTATCAATCTTTCCCCAACCAACACTAAACTAGCCTCTAGGCCCCATCAACCCAAGCAACTCGTTCAACAGCTAGTTAAGCTTTGTTGGGGGCAAGCTTATATTTTCAACACTTACAAATAATAAAATAAAGCATTTTATTTTACCTAATTCATAATTAGTTCTAGTATCTCTTCACCTTTAAACAAGTCAATTTTGTGTTAAGATAGGTGTGTAGGTAGAGGACCCAACAGCTTACCTGTTTAGTGACGGCAGAGATCTTGTAGGTTGATAGATAAGCTTACATATAGACATTACAAATTACAAAACTAACGTTGAAACTGTTTTGGCCAAAGAGGGCCTTGTCCATTCGACAAGTGCAGATATGTTACTGACCTAGGTTAGGTTTGTACAGTTATATACAGTTACTAAATTTACATTGTCCCTCCCAGAGGCGCTGTTGGGTGAAAGCAGGGGGAGGGGAACTGGAAGGGGGTTGGAGGTTGGGCAGTGGAGTACGACCTTAACATAATCCATTGCAGCTAGCTGGTAGAGCTCTCCTCACCTCTCAACGCTAGAATGGCAGGTTGTGAGAGGCTGCATGCAGGGCAAGCCTTGGTATCGTGTACTCAGCTGGGCATCTACGACACCTGCCCTGGTTGTGCCTCACCCGTGTGTTCTGGTTGTCACCAGGAGTGACCAGCGGAGTACCTCCCAGCCCCGAGACCCTGGTCGGCTGGCTTCTGGAACACGCCGACCAGGTATCCAACTCGGACACGGTGTCCTCTTACGACGGCCTCTCCGACTCAGACTCGCTCTCGGACGAACTAGAGGAGCCGAGTTCCTCGCTGCACCAGGTGGCCGTGCCCAGCGGAAACTTCAATCAGCGCTCGGACTTTCTAAGTAAGACATTCTCTAAATTACACATACGGAAGTGTTGACTGATTAATGAAGTCAAGAAATAAGACATTCTCCATTATTATGAATGATATTTATAATATGACAGAATGGTGGATATGTGTACCATAACTAATATGTCTGTCGATATGGAAAGCTTATTGACCCGGAACGAAATAGAATACGAACACACACTTAAAAACAATTAACCAAGGTCACTTACATAAAAACAATTGCGAATTTTCGAGTAACACTTCAACACTTCCTTACTCTTCCTCAAGTTAGCCTCTGCTTGAGGAAGAGTAAGGAAGTGTTACTCGAAAATTCGCAATTGTTTTTATGTAAGTGACCTTGGTTAATTGTTTTTTAGTGTGTGTTCGTATTCTAATGTGTCTGTCTTGACTGGCTGGACTTGAGCATATTTTGTAACGTTATTATTATAGGCCTATTTTCATTTTAAAAAAAAATCTTTAATATACAAAAGTTGTCTTTATATTCCCCTCATTACTAAGGCTTGCCAACTGTAGTGTTCACAGCCTGTGTATCAAGACTAGGCCACGGCCGCCTAGATGTAGTATTCTTGTGTACCAGTTATTGTAGGTACTGCGACTTGTATGACTTGCAACAGCTGATACACCAACGGACTTTTGATGCCCCACTTCTTCGTGCATACTTGCCAGAATGACATCTACGTCTGTAATACTTCTATGTACAATAAAATAATTCTATATTATTAAACCAGTGTTTTAATTCAATGGAAAACACCACATTGGCGACGAGATGAAACGCCATCATTGGCAATGAACAATAAACGGCGTAATAAGGTAAATGAAAGAAATTATCTCTGTTACAAATACTAAGGTAGGCGTGGCTGATCACTGACTATTCAAAATGCCGGAAACGGACAAGACAAACCAGGCAATGGCATTTTCAAGATCGAGTGGAAGCATGGGCATTTTCATGTCTAATGAAGAATCTTGGGACACATACATAGATCGTTTGGAAATGTATATGCTATGTAATGCTGTACCAGACACATTACATAAAAGTGTTCTTTTAACTGTTGTGGGTGCTCCAACCTACTCATTATTAAGCAACTTATGTGCACCAGACAAGCCATCTTCAAAAACGTACAAAGACCTAGTTACATTGCTAGCTAAGCACTTAAACCCCAAGCCATCCATAATCTCAGAACGTTACAAATTTCATCGGTGTGTGCAGGATAGTCAAGAATCCATATCTGATTTTGTTGCTCATCTCAGACAACTATCTGTACATTGCGAGTTTGGAACTACATTATCCAATGTATTACGAGATCGACTGGTTTGTGGACTTTTCAATGATCGTCTTCGAGAACGACTATTGGAGAAAGGTGATCCAACATTCGAGGAAGCTTTCAAGATAGCTATTGCCTTCGAGTCTGCTCACAAGGATGCCAGTGAGCTAGGACGCGATCGTTCTTCCCATGTCCAGCATATGCAGCGGAAGCCAAGTTCAAAGCCTATATCCAAGCCTATGGAACCTCAAAATGAAGGGTCCAGGGGTAAGCAAGAATACAAGTGCTATTCGTGTGGTTCTAATACACACAAACGTTCTAGTTGCAAGTATCGGTCATACACGTGCAATAGATGTAATGTTCAAGGCCATTTGGCCAAAGTGTGCAAATCTCAGGGGAAAGGGGGAAACATCAAATCATCTAGGGGTAGTCACAAATTTATTGATACCAATGAAGAAGATGAACCTACAGCAGAGGTACTAAATTCTGAAACCATGTACACTTTGTTGGCTACGGGTAATCCCAAGGTAGATCGTGTGAAACCTATTGTTCTATCAATGCTTGTTAACGATATACCACTAACCATGGAAATTGATACAGGGGCAGCCATATCTGCTATTTCTAAGAAACAGTATCAATGTTTATTCTCTAATTACACCCTTCATCCAACAGAATTGTTACTGCATTCCTATGTAGGAAAAGAAATACGTCCTGAGGGATATCTGTTAGTAAGTGCACAGTTACAGGGTGAGACTAATCCTAAATGTAAAGGGTTAGAACTCTATGTTATTCCTAGTGGGGGACCACCGATAATTGGTCGTGAGTGGTTATTCAAATTACAGATGCAAAGTGTGCCGTTACAGCATACTATGTCTTCCACCCCAGCACATGGTATTGATCTGCTATGTAAAGAGTTTTCTGAGATATTCAAAGATGAATTAGGTAGTTACAATCAGGGATTAGCTCAGTTGAAACTGAAACCTAATACCAATCCAGTGTTCTGTAAAGCAAGACACCTACCTTTTGCTTTAAAACCTAAGGTTGAAGCAGCAATCGATTCATGGGTAAAGTCGGGAGTTTTGACACCTATCACGAATAGTGAATGGGCTACTCCTTTAGTAGTTGTACCCAAACCTAATGGTCAAATTCGTTTATGCGGAGATTACAAAGTGACTGTTAATCCAGCTTTAATCGTTGATCGGTATCCATTACCAAAGGTAGATGACTTGTTCGCAACATTACAAGGTGCAAAATTGTTCAGCAAGATAGATTTATCGGAAGCGTAGGCCTACATGCAAATAAATTTGGATGAGGAATCCAAGAAGTACTTGACGATAAATACTTTCAAAGGGTTATATACCTTCAATAAATTGCCTTATGGGATAGCCTCCAGTCCAGGTATTTTCCAGCAAATAATGGAAAAGGTAGTTCACGGAATTCCAGGGGTGCTAGTAAGGTTAGACGATATTCTAGTATCCAGTCATACGATGGAAGAACATGAGCAGCGTTTACGCTTAGTTTTCCAACGTTTGAAAGATAACGGGTTCAGAGTAAAAGAAGAAAAATGTAGTTTTGCTCAAACTTCAGTCACATACTTAGGTCACAGGATCGACGCTGAAGGTATTCATACTACTCCGGATAAAACCAAAGCTATTCATGATGCGCTTTAAGGGTCATTCCGTGTCAAATCAACCAAACCGAGGGCCAAAAAAAACTTCACCGACACAGATTTTCATGATTTTTTTTATTTTAGTTAATACCCCCAAAAATACCATGAATCCAAAATTTTAGGTCTCTACCTTAAATACTTTTTGAGTTACAGCCGGTCAAATATTGCCCGTAAACTCAAATTTGGGTTCGCGCGCTTTAGCGATAAATGCAGTAGCTCTGAAACTATTTGTCCTAGAAAGCTCTTCCATATGTCATTTGAAAGCTGTTGCAAAAATCTATCCATAATAACTACTTTCAACATTGTTTTGGGCAATTCATATGCTATTGTGCTACATTGTATGTTTATACCTTGAATATTTGAAAAAAGGTATCTTAAAAAAAAAGAAAAAAAATTGGCTTGATCTTTGATGTAAGTTCTATGTGTGTGCCAAATTTCAAGATGGGGGTGCAATGGGTTTAGATTCTGTAGCTAAATGAATACTGGAAAATGTTCAAAATTCAGTTTATCCCAACATTAAATTTTCTTTTAACTTTGCTCAATAGTAGGGGCCTACTGATCAACCCAGTAGACATAAATTTAAAGTACCAACATAGGTTGCATAGATATGTTTATAAAGGTTATGCCTACCCCATTTCATAAATTATAATTTCCAACTTAAGAGCTTAATGTCTGCTTGAGATGTTTCACTCTTGCTCATGAATACACTCCTCCTGTCATAGTTGTCGGGTCAATTATTGTTAGTATGTAGCCTAGGGCCCCTGTTAGGATATCTTGTATCTACGGGTACGAGGACAACGATGAAGGCCCATGTGGATGAAGAAAGCTTAATGTCACCTATTTCTTATTGTCGTCAGTTGAAATAACACACGACGTCACGAAACCGCGTAGTACTTCAAAATTGACACAGACTCTTCTCTCTAACGTGCGTTGAATAGGAAAATATTTTTGTGGCTACAGTAGTGTTTGAAATTGGTATCAAGCAATGTAATTTCTGAGTGCCAGAGATCGTGCTATAGCAGCCGAAAACCGTTCTTTGAGGAGATGTTCATGGGTGTCATGGTTCTCATTGGTACAATAGAATAAGGACACATTTGTTAAGGTTGGAATTGCCCATTCGTACAACTGCCTTGGAGTCATTATTTGGTCTTGGTATGCTCTCTGCAGACTTGCCCGTGCTGCCAGCGCTCAAATCATCACAAGCACCTTTCCCGTGGGAAGTGGCCGAAAAATGCCACTCTGCAGCAATACCATGAAAATCCTCTTTATGTAGACAAAGATATACAAAGTTCTTTCGGTTTTTATATTGGGCTGCAGAGCCATCAGAAAAGTAAAATTTTTTTTTTACTGCCCCAGGGAACTTGTTTCTTAAACTTCAGTTAACTTAGTTTGAAAAAGGTTAACGCCAACGGCCACAGTATCATGCCAAAGACATTCTGAAATTATTACAAAACTTAGGCCTAGGCCTACATATTTTGTCTCACCATTCTCATTGTAGTAGGTATGCCACAAAAGGATTAATTGTGGCTTGGGCATTGTCTCAATGGTATCCTTGGGCTGCATCTTGCAAAACAAATGAGTAATTTTCCGCAGTCACAAATCACTAAAAGTTCCCCATCTTCCAGCTGCCTTTTTTGTGTGTTTGAAATTCTGATTGCTGCCTTACAATGAAAGAGTGTCGATTCAAATTAATCAACTAATCACAAAAAAACATCAACAAATTCATAGGCTGATTTTGTTAATGTTTTAAGATTGCAGCGATCTACCGACACCCGCTGTTTGTATGTAATATTTTCAATCATTTCCTGGTCCATGATATCTAGCAAATTCTTCTTCAAAGGTGTTGCACCAGCAGTGCGATTCTGTAAAATAGTCGCTATGATAGCGATAGCGATCACGGTTGATATGAAATATCAATCGTTATAAATTATCGTTATCGACCTGATTCTGTAAGGAAGTCGCTACGGCCGCCATAGGGGGCAGTGGATAGCATAGCGACACCTTTTTCATTCTCGTTATCATAGCGATCGCTACCGTAACGATCGTTATATCATTTTTACAGAATCAGTCGACACGCAAAATTGTCGCTAAAGTGCCGGATAACGATCGTTATCTTCCATAACGATCTTACAGAATCAGACCGCAGGGCAGTGAGGACAGTCCGATAAATAACACTTAGGCACATGTAGATCGCTCATCATAGTTGCTAAGCAGTCTTGGTAGGATTTTATGACAATATGGCTGACTCACTTGATTTTACATGACACTATTGCCACCTATTGGCAATAAATTGAAACACAATTTCGTATTTGAATTCTAAGATGTAAAAACAAATGTTAAAATTAAAGTTTGGGGGAAAAAATGCATTTTTAACATTTTCCAGTATTCATTTAGCTACAGAATCTAAACCCATTGCACCCCCATCTTGAAATTTGGCACATGCATAGAACTTACATACTTACAAGCCAATTTATTTTTTATTTTTTCAAAGATACCTTTTTGGAAATATTCAAGGTCAAAACATACGCTGTAGCACAATAGCATATGAATTGCTCAAAACAATGTTAAAGTAGTTATAATGGATAGATTTTTGCAACAGCTTTCAAATGACATATGGAAGAGCTTTCTAGGACAATTAGTTTCAGAGCTATTGCATTTATCGCTTCAGCGGGCGAACCCAAATTTGAGTTTACGGGCGTTATTTGAGCGGCTGTAACTAAAAAAGTATTTAAGGGAGAGACCTAAAATTTTGGATTCATGGTATTTTTGGGGGTATTTACTACAAAAAAAAAATCATGAAAATCTGAGTCGGTGAAGTTTTTTCATCGGTTGATTTGACATGGAATGACCCTATACCGGAAAACGTGCCTCAGCTCCGTTCAGTGTTAGGCCTTATTCATTTTTATTGTAACTTCCTTCCGAATTTAGTTTCCATATTGCATCCACTGTCCAATCTGTTGCAAAAGATGACGCATGCAAAACAGCGTATCAGAGGGTAAAAGATTACATGTCATCTCCCAAAGTTTTAACTCATTACGATGACAAATTGCCTATTAAATTAGTATCCGACGCTAGTCAGTATGGGTTAGGAGCGGTATTAAGTCAACATCCTACCATCGGGCGAGGCAAAGCCTATTGTGTTCGCATCTGGGACATTATCTGCCGCAGAGATGCATTACTCTCAATTAAATAAAGAAGCACTCTCTATCTACTGGTCTGTTAAAAAGTTTTACCAATATCTTTATGGTCGTACCTTCATCTTGGAAACTGACCATAAACCACTGACATCAATTTTCCATCCTATGAAAGGTATTCCGCAAATGATGACCAGCAGACTGCAACGTTATGCATTATTTTTATCAGGGTTTTCTTACGAACTTAAATTCGTCAAGTCGGAAGATAACCGAGCTGATGCATTTTCTCGCGTACCATTAAAAACGCTAGATTCACAACCCACCGAGTTAAACGAAGATTCGTATTATCTTAACTTTATAGAACAAGGAAATGTTCCACTTTCTTGTAAGCACATTCAAGCAGCTACAAGTAAAGATCCTTTGCTAATCCAAGTTCAAAAACATCTAATGTTAGGTTGGTCTTACATCAACAAAGACTCAGAGCTATATCCGTTCTATTCACGTCAAAATGAATTGACAATCGAGCAAGGTTGTTTGCTTTGGGGTCATAGAGTCATAATTCCAAAAACCTTTCAGAAGCAGGTGTTGAATTCGTTGCACGAATCACATCTTGGAATTGTAAAAATGAAATCAATGGCAAGATCCTATGTATGGTGGCCTAACATAGATAAAGATATTGAACAAGAAGTAAACAATTGTAGTCCATGTATGTCACTACGCCAAAATCCACAAAAGGCTGTACTCCATCCATGGAATCATTGGAATGTAACGAAACCGTTTGAACGGATTCATGTAGATTTTCTAGGTCCATTTAATTCTAAAATGTTCCTCATAGTAATTGATTCATTTTCTAAGTGGATTGAAATTTTTCCAGTACCTTCAACAGCAGCATGTCATACCATACCAATTTTACGATCCATGTTTGCCAGGTTCGGAATCCCAATTTTCTGTGTATCTGACAATGGACCGCCGTTCACGTCAGTAGAATTTGTAAGGTTTATGACAAATAATGGTATTAAACATATACTGTCAGCTCCTTATCATGCAGCCAGTAATGGGCTAGCAGAAAATGCTGTGAAAACTTTCAAAACTAAATTGAAAATAGCCTTTATGCAAAACCAAGACATCTCTATCATGATAAACAGGTTTTTGCTAGACTATCGTAACACAAATCATGCTACTACTGGAGAATCTCCAGCCAAGTCATAGAAACAAAATGCAAGGTCCAACAAGTGAAACAAACTGAAAACTTTAAAGGTTCACGTACAGTTCAGTTTGAACTAAATCAAACAGTATGGTTAAAGGATTATAGAGGGAAAGAGAAGTGGATTCAAGGAAAAATATGTAAGATTTTGGGTCCAGTTACTTATTTAGTGCAACCTGTAAATACTTATGCTACATGGAAGAGACATGTAGATCAGTTGCGGTCAAACAAAATGTCAAATGGAAACTGCCGTGTTCCAGAAAATGATGTTCATGACCTTGGTGTAGAAGGTATTATAAATCAAGGTAGAAATGAAACAGTGCAGTCCAGGAAATCATTGGGATCACCACTGTTAACACCTGAACGTGTAATGCCAACACCTTCACCTATGTCACCACCTTCACCTTTAAACCATCCACAGGTATTATCTCCTAGACCTACACCTTTAAAATCACCTACCAAAATAATTTCTCCAAATGTAAATATTCCTAACAAACGTTATCCAACTAGAATCCGGAAACAGAAAATTATTTTTGATTTGTAATTACTCTGTAAGTTGTGGAAGTGTGCACAATTTTCTGTTTAAACATTTTGTATTTCTAGTTACTATGTCTTATAAAATGTAATAATGTGTGTATACATTTTATGTTACGTTGATAATTTAAGTGGGAGATGTGTAGTGTTCACAGCCTGTGTATCAAGACTAGGCCACGGCCGCCTAGATGTAGTATTCTTGTGTACCAGTTATTGTAGGTACTGCGACTTGTATGACTTGCAACAGCTGATACACCAACGGACTTTTGACGCCCCACTTCTTCGTGCATACTTGCCAGAATGACATCTACGTCTGTAATACTTCTATGTACAATAAAATAATTCTATATTATTAAACCAGTGTTTTAATTCAATGGAAAACACCACACCAACAATTGTTTAAAAAATGTTATTGTGTGCATGATATGATGGCAAATGGAGACAATACTGGAAACCTCTCCACTTGACTCGCTCAACGGCGGTATATGATATCTCATAAGTTATTTATTTTCTGTACCATGTTGTCAAAACATTTTTATCATAGTTATTGCTTTATTCAATGTTTTCTGTTCAGATGAAATAGCGTACTGTATGTATTTATTTGTCTCCAGGTAATGACGAGTATGCGATGTACGTACGAGACAACATCGCGGACGGCATGTTGGTGCGATGCTGCAAGACCTACGAGGAAGTACACGAGGGAGACATGGGCAAGGTGCTGAAGATAGACTGCGAGGGTCTACACGACCTAAACGTGCAGGTTCGTAGATTAACATTAAGAAGCAAACAAAAATTGACATCATTCACAAAAAATTATTTTCTACCACATAATCGATAACATAATACTACATTCAAATCACTGTTCAAAATAATCTTGAAACTGTGATTTTGCATGAATTAAAAGATTTTTAATGATGAAATTTGGGAAAATTGGCATTGATCGTCTTTAACTTGTCTATTTTTTGTTCCACATAGATACTCGAGCAACATACTAATCTAAAATGGGATGGCCCTTTAGAAAATCTTTCTTGCAACTGTGCACAAATATACACTCACAAACACCCAAACATTTGCGTTCCAAAATTACACCCCTTCTTGGTTTCAGCATATTTTGACCTAACCACTTGCCCAAATTATAAAAAACCAAACAAGGTGGCAAAGGTAATCGAGTAGGCCTACGTTGATAATGGTCAATATTTGTTTTGACTAATATCCTATATAAGTTCACCACGGATACAAAGTTCATCGCAATATTAGCAACGTAGCAACAAACCCAATATTTTTTTCTGTAACTATAAATTCTAACTAGCTAGCCTGTTTGCAATATATTTTTTGAGTTTGTTAGGTGAATACCCCTTGAAGTAATTTGCTTGGGTTGATAGGGCCTAGATGCTGGTTTAGTGCTGGGTGGGGAAAGATTGATAGGACCGAACAGCTCACCTTGAAATAGTTTGGCGGCTGTGTAGAATTGAAGGTCACATAAATATATACACAAATAACATTACGACAAAACGTTTTGGCTTGAACAGCCTTGTTCACCCGGAACTCCGATGGATGAACAAGGCTGTTCAAGCCGAAACGCCTTGAAGTAATTTGAAATCCTTTACGCCAAATTTTGTATTGTAAAATTACTTAAATGCTTCAAAGATTGTATGATTTTATTCTAACATAGTAAGTTATAACTGTTTGTAAATGTGTGTTGCAGGTGGACTGGCAGCACAAGGGCAGCACGTACTGGGTACGCTTCATCCATGTGGAGCTCCTGGGCTTCCCCCCCTCCGTCGCCGGGCCCCCGCCCATCAAGGTCGGCGACAAGGTCAAGGTCAAGTCCTCCGTCAAGAACCCCAAGTACAAGTGGGGGTCGGTGAACCACGCTAGCGTCGGGGTCGTCACCAGTACGTCAGACATACCTACCGTACTTAATAGATATTGTAGGGCGCTCATAGAATTCAAAGGCATAAAACTGGGGTACGACCTACATTAGCGTGCTAAAAAAACTTTTGGTGGAGATGCCCGGGTCTTGGCGTATTGTGTCACATACTAGGCCGCTTTGCGAATGCTTTTTTTAGTTGCGTTGGTGGATGAGCTTTTTTGTAAGTTTTTTGTTTGCCTGGGACCACTTTACCTTTGCAAGTAGGCGTAATATGACCTAACGGTTGACGCGCCCTTAAACCTAATAAACTTTTACCTTTGCAAGTGCTTTTTGAATGCATTGTAGGTGATTGTTGTCAAGTTTCTCTTGTTTCTTAATAATTGTTATTATAAAGTATAAACCTAGAATAAACTCATATTAAAACCTTTAATCTATGGATTCTGGCTAATTTTTCCAACTTTATCTTTCAAAAAGCAATACATCACCATTACCTGAATGTCCATGTAAAATATGAACGTTTTAGCCCCACCCGTTTGGTCAGAATCGGCCCAAATGTCACGAAAATATTGCACAAAAAATCGTAAAAGTACGATATTCATGAGAAATATTTCTTCGATTGTATCCAAAAATGTGGCAGGTCTAAGTTCAGAGATTTTGAAGGTCCCCTCCAATTTTCATCAAGATCACATATGCCATTTGCCTGGTAGAGAGCAAACAAACAAACAAAAAAACAAAAAAACATTGAAGCAAAATTTTTTGAGTGGTCAGTGAAATTGAAGTCTTTGCTTCGCTCATCCAAAAATGGAGAGAGCACTGTCTAAGTGTAGTATTCACCTGTGTGCTCGCAGGCATCAGCAGCAACGGGCGGGACCTGGCTGTCGACTTCCCCCAGCAGAACAACTGGACGGGGATCGTGACGGAGATGGAGCTGGTGCCGTGTTGCCACCAGGGCTTCAGCTGCGACGGCTGCCAGATGTACCCCATCACGGGGCCGCGCTTCAAGTGCAAGACGTGCAGCTACTTCAACTACTGCGAGAACTGTTTCTACACCAAGAAGGTGCACCGACACAACTTCAGCCGCATCGTGGAGCCGGGTAATTTACATTTTACTTCTAACTGTACGTGCTAGCATTCTACCTAAGGATTTTTTTCTGAAGGCAGGGCCTATAGACAATAACTTTAAAGAAAACAGTGAGCGTACCATCTTGTTAAACATAATATAACATATTGCCAACTCAATATTGCATTTATAGAAAGAGAAACATTTGTAGAAACATCCAGTATTGAGTAGTTAATGTCAAGTTAAAAGCTGGTGTGCTAGCAGCAATAATCACTGGTTTTTAGAGGAATGTTTTATAGGATTTTTGTTTTGTTGGCATGTTTTTAGAGTTCTTGTTTGAAATAAATGGTTGATTTATTTGATTTATTTAACACCTTTATAATTTACCAATTGGTAACAAATGTAGAATTTATTTAATTTTTCTGCTTATGTTGGAACCGGGTGTTTGATTATTATTATGTTAGTTTTAATCTTCCCACTAATTTGAATTGCACAAATGAATGTGGTTTACTTGCCAGACGGTGCGTCAGTGTTTGCTGGGAAGCCGGGCCGCTACTTCCGGCAAGACGTGATGCTCTAAATGTGGTTTACTTCCCAGACGGTGTGTCAGTGTTTGCTGGGAAGCCGGGGCGCTACTTCCGGCAAGACGTGATGCTCTAAATGTGGTTTACTTCCCAGACGGTGCGTCTGTGTTTGCTGGGAAGCCGGGCCGCTACTTCCGGCAAGACGTGATGCTCCCACAAAACACGGGTCTGATCGAGGAGTGGTCCAAGTGCATCAAGACGCTGACGGTCTCGTCCAAGGAGAGTTGGGCTCTGCGTCTGGTGGACGGGTCGGACACCTGCTGGCAGAGCTGCGGCTCGCAAGGGAAACACTGGATCCGCATGGAGATGCTGCCCAACGTGCTCATACACTCGCTCAAGATATGCGTGGATCCCTCGGACAGCAGCTACATGCCCTCCTTGATAGGTGAGCCGTAGACATATTATATTCTTGTCATATTATTCTTTTCTGCGGTGGCACATATAATAAGGGTGCAGATCTAAAACCTATGGCTCTACGAGGACGTGGGTTCGAATCCCACATAAGGCATGTTTTTGTAATCGTCTTTCATCGTCATTATTATTATTATATTATTATTCATTGTCTTGAATAACCTGAGTGCATTAATATGAGATATTAAGCAACAAAATCACCTTTTATTGTTATCTGTGTTCAATTATTTGTTTTATTAATCACGTAATCATTTGTTGAAATATAACCATGATTCAATGAAAGTGAAACATTTTAACCCATGTCTATGCTACAATTTCACACTACGTATTAACTACAATCAACAAGGTCATTTGTTCGATCTCTCCATGTACAGAATGGAGGTTTATTAAATAATTCGAGTTTGATACACAGTGGTTTGAAATGCGTGGGGTTTGTTTTCCGTTTTGTTGTTGCATATGAATGTTATCTTTTTGTCTTGTTTAGTCGTCAACGGAGGCGAATCGTTTGCCACGCTCAACGAACTGGTGACAGTTAACGTTCACAGCACCGATACAGTCGTTTCCCTCCTGACCGGCGTCAAAGAATACTATCCCTTCGTCGAGATCGCCATCAAGCAGTGCAGGAACTCCGGGATCGACTGCAAGGTCCACTCGTTGTCCATCGTAGGGAAGCGCCAGCTAAACGAGGGACAGACGCCGACTGTCTTATCCTTCCTGGCTTCGGACAGTGAGGATATTCAGGTAACTCTCCATGCTGTAGGAGTTGATAGCTACTTTGTTAGAGTTTATTTAGATACATTGATGTGCCCTATATAGTCACTAGGAGTGACATCTGCCCCCCCCCCCTCCCCCCAGAAAGAACAAGAGGAATGAGATAACATAGCTCCAGCAAAGTACCCGAAGAGATGACACTTGAGTGATGATAAGTTAACATTTAGCCATATTATTATTTTTTATTTTTTTGTATTTTTCTTGTTTACTCAGCAAGAAGACCATTGTAGGGCACAGTGCTCTCTTGAGCCTAATTTAACCGTGATAATATTGAATGTAGGTCTCTGTTTTCCTGTCTTCCATCTCTGTACAATGCTTAACCAAATTCTGTTGTTAACTACTTGCTCCGGTGCGCGAGTTTACCGCGTCCTCACTGCTCATCTTCATATCCTAGACTTATTTTTATGTGTGCACTGTTTTAAACGAGTATAAAGCTGTTTGTATGGATTGTGTTTCAACTGTGTTTCAACTCTGTTGCTCAGGACTCGAGCATCTTCACGATGGGCCAGAAGAGTCAGACGCGGCCCGAGGTGTACACCAAGGTGCTGGTCTGGGGCCTCAACGACAAGGACCAACTGGGCGGACTGAAGGGCTCCAAGGTGAAGCTACCCATGTTCTCGGACTCTCTCTCCTCACTCAAACCAGTGCACATCTCCGGAGGATCCAAGTCGCTGTTCATCGTTTCCGTCGATGGGAAGGTATTCATTCATTGCCTTGTTTCATTATCTTTCTTTTACCATCTTTACGTAAATCAGAATTTGTTTATCACTGCTTTACAAATGAACTATTGAACATTATTTTGAAGTATATTGTTACTTTTTTGTTGTGATTGTTGAATCACAGTCGGGGCAAACTTTTACAACAATTGCTATGAATCAATAACTATGCCCTAGAAGGACTTATTCTTTACTTATTTATATTGTTTCCCTTAAAAATTAATCAGATATTAATTATTTCCAGATTTAGATAATGTCAACTTCTTTTTAATGTTTCTAAAGTACTTAAAAAAAGTTGGTCGTAAACGTAAACTAAAATTTGTATCATTTGTCACCCCTAACTATAATAATTTATGGGTTTCAGTAGTCTTATGAAAGCTGAATTAATATATGTTTAACTTCAAATGGAAATGCTGTATGATAGCCAGCCAGCTACAGAGGCGTGTGTTCCCTTGCAGTTGTACACGTGCGGCGAGGGCACCAACGGCCGTCTGGGTCTGGGTCACTGCAACAACATCTCGCTGCCTCGGCAGGTCACCTCGCTCAGCCAGTACGTGGTGAAGAAGGTGGCGGTGCATTCGGGCGGGAAACACGCCATGGCGCTCACACTAGACGGGAAGGTCTTCTCCTGGGGGGAGGGGGAGGACGGAAAGCTAGGTGGGTCATATCTGTTAAAAATTCACAATTTTCAGTTTTTATTTTTTTAACCACTTTTAAATGGGTTTAAGTAAAACTAAAAATCTATTCACAAAATGGCACTCTTTATCCAAAATCCACCATTTTTCTTGCTAATTAAAAAATTTACACAAAATCCAACCTAAAAATTAACTTTTCAATCCTCCTCACAAAAAAATGCTATAAAAACAAAAAGTATTGTTTTAATTTGTGTTACTTAACACATTGGCTGCCAGGCAAGATTTTAGGGGAAACCACCCCTGTGCCAAGCATTTCACTGATTTCACCAGTTTTTGTTCCCTTATGCTAAAACTGACATAAATTCTCAGCTAATTACGATAATGAGATGATTTTTTCAACATAGGGTAGGCCTACACTTTTAGAATAGTAGCAGAAGGCCTAGGCCCTAGCCCTAGGTGCAAATCCATTGACAGTTGGAGGTTATCACCACCACCGCCCACATACTTCTATTTCCCTGTCACTGTCATCACTTTCACGGTTATCTCAATTTACTTCCCCAGTTAGGTACTCTTCACTTGGTCACATAATGAAAATTCACTTGGCTTCTTAATCGATTAAC
>JAMZAV010006919.1:0-33203 GCA_024449915.1 Sweltsa coloradensis | reverse complement strand
GCACGTTTGTCGCCCCGAAGTCACACCTCATATCTTACACCTCTGCTGCATCCAGGCGACTGCGAGTCAGGTCACAAAGTTGGACTCAATATCTCGAATCGTTATTCGGAATCGTCACCGGTTTACGCCACGATGAAGTGAAGACGTTCAGAAGAGAATCCCCAGTCAGCTGTTAGAGCTAATGGTCTTGCATTAAGGTTTATAGCTTGTTGCAGCCGTTAAGCGAGCTATTAAGAGCTAGACTGTTGTAAGGATTGCTCAGGAAGGAGGCAAAGGTAGAGCCCATCTTCGGACGGGACTTTTATCATAGAAGTAAAGGAAATCTCCATTCTAAACATTTATCAAGAGGTTATCATCTGCTTATCATCGCGATTTAAGTACGATGTGCATGGCATTACGCACCTGAATCGAGAACAGCTGACATCACGATAGTTATAAGAACAGCAACAATCTTAGTAACCATGTAAAATGTTAACGTGAAAGAAAAACAAATCACATCAAATACTTGCATATTATGCTGAGTTCTTGCTAATACATCATAACAGATTTAATTGCTAAAAAAAACACGTTGGAGAATAAATATATGTGCTGTGTAATTTTTTTAGAGACGCTAACGGTATTGAGTAATTTTAAATTCAAATTACCTGACATTTAAGACGCCAGAGTTAATATTAGGTAAAAACAATCACGGGAACGGGGGTACCTTAAATAGAGAGCGAAGTTACTTCACAATAGATTGTCGAAGAGAAGACAAAAATAACATAATTCGTTGAACGTTGATATTTTTGGTGGAGGTGTTGGATTTAAAACGTTCGTCGCTTTGGAGGTGCAGGTCATGAATTGGGGGCTAGCCACCCAGTGGCGTATCCAGGAATTCATAAAGGGGGGGGTTCAACCAATTAATTCATAGATGTACCGGAGGCTAAGTAGGGGGCCCGGGGGGCTTGCCCCCGGAAAAATTTTCTCCTTTAAGGTCATTTTGGTAAAAATCTGTGCGTTTTAAAGCATCACCATTTTTATTCTACTAAAATCCTGTTTTTCATCCAAAAGTTTTCACTTTCAAGGTCATTTTGGTGAAAATCTGTGCGTTTTAAAGCATCACAATAACCAAATTTGTATCTATACTTAAATCCTCTTTTGGTCAGATGGTAATTTGCATTTAGTTTTGCAAAAAAACAGTAATTCTATATTCTCCATTAAAACGTTTAAGTGCACTTTCACACTTTTCTTTGGCAAAAGGGGGGGGGGGGGGTTGTCCCCCCTCTCCCCCCCCTTGGATACGCCACTGTAGCCACCACCCCCCACTTTACCGCCAGGGTCACTAAACAATTCGGTATCATCCTTGTTGAAGGACAATGACAACAAAAAAGATGTAAATTGGACGTCGTGTTCAGTTTTTATCGCGAGACGTGACACACGCACAGACGGACGGAATCAAAAGAAATGCTGATAAGAGCTTCACTCACAAACAATAAATTACTATTTGCAATATTATGTATTAAAAATAAGTGTTATTGGTACAGATATGTATTGGCAATGAAAAGAAGGCTAATTCAATTGGGACAGAGTTGAGTATTTAGTGAAACAAATAAACGCACCTATATTTCGAAACTAGGCAGCTTCGCAAACGCTTTTTCAGGCGCGTTGTTCGATGAGCGTAATTGTTTAAAAACGGAAAAAAATTGTAAAATTGCGATTTTCATAAGAAATAATTTTTCGATTACGCTCAAATTTCACACGAATATATTAATTCATAAAATAAAGGTTCTGTGAAAAAATCATTACAATTGAGTAAAGCAAGTAGATGTTATAAGTCGAAGAAATTTTTTAAAAATCGAAAAAAATCGTAAAATTACGATTTTTAGGAGAAATAATTTTTCGATTGCGCTTTAAAAACGTGGCAGTTCTAAGTTCAGAGATTTCGAAGGCCTCCAGAAAATTTCATCGCAATTGGAATATCGGTTGAGCCGGAATCGTGTTAACAAACACACAAAAATACAGAAAAAAAGAAGAAGAAAAAGAAAAAAAACATTCCGGATTTTTTCTCTAGTGTAGTTAAATGTAATTTTCGCTTCACTCGCTACGCTCATCCAATAAATTGATGTAGACATTAAAAATAGCAAACATAACAAAATTGTAGACACAAAAATTAATGAAATTTTTTATTCCGTTTCAACGACATCAATATTACATCCACATTCAAAACTGTTCCGAAATTAACAAATATATTTCAAACTTGAAACGAAAACCCTTCTCAAGTCAATAACATCCCAATGCACTCAAGAATATATAATAGTAAATCCTATTTGAAAAGAGGACATGCACAATGGATACTCTCGAATGAGGTGAAGATAGGGCGCGGACGTGATATCAAACATGCACTCACGATGTAAGCCAGAGAGAAGTAGATATAAAGTCCCCCCTCTACAGAAATAACAACACCATCCTCAATGCTTTGAAAACCATCAGAAAAACTGAGCTTAATTTTCGAGAATGTTCTTGTTCTGACGATGTTCATAAAATGCTAAGTACAGCGTAGGAATTTAGCGAGTTTTAGTAGAACTTAGTCGGTGGTGATTGTCTATTGCATGCACGGATTTCGGGAGAAAATTCGCGCATCTTTTACAAAAGGGCCAAGGGAAGCCCTTACACTCAACAACAAGTAGTTATATAGCTTAAAATATAAAGTGAACACATTAAAACAATATTCTAAGTCAATAATGGTTTGCTACTAATCCCGGCCCGCTCGAGCTCAGATGCAATCCTTACGGCAGCGAATACGAATACTGGGAGACACTTCTACGGGGACTCAGGAATAAATAAAACGGTGCTTTATTCAAACACTCTGCATGTACAGTGTGGCCATAAAAATAACAACACGTTTTAGGCTGAGGACAAATAAATGCTAAGACATTTTAGAATAAACAATACATTTCCTTGCGTTAGTTATGCTTTTTATTGATATATTTATATTATACAACCATTTACAACAAATAGGACAAATAAATGCGAATACATTTAGCATAATAACAATACATTTCCTTGCGTTTACTTATGCTTTTTATTTGATATATTTAAACAGTTTAATTATTATTATTAAAAAAATAAAAATGCCATAAACCAAATATACCCAATATAAAACAACTACGATATCAACACACCACAAAGCTAATATAAAATGTATTAATAAAAGTAGACAATTATTTTGAAATAATTAATCAATCTGTAATAATCATTATTTTCACAATATGATTCTAGAATGTTCTGCTTACTAGGAAAACGCTAAAGTCCCGCCGCGTTAAATGGATGATTTTTTTTAAAGTTTTTATTTTTGCGTGGGATACCTTTACTTTGCAAGTGCTTGTTTTGTAATGATTGTTGTCAAATTTCTTTTGTTACCTGTCAATTGGTATTATTTACCGTAAAAACTTATATTAAAAGCTTTATTTCTAGGATTCTGGCTAACTTTTTCAACTTTTTCTTTTAAAAGGTACTACATCCCATAACCTTAATGTCCATGTATAATATGAAACGTTGAAGGCCCCCCGTTTGGTCAGAATTGGCCCAAATGGCACGAAAATATCGCACTAAAAGTCAAAAAACTTAGGCCTATATAAAAAGCTTTATTTCTATAGATTCTGACTAATTTTTCCCAACATTTTCTTTCAGAAAGCAATACATCACCATTACCTTAATGTCCATGTGAAATATGAACGTTTGTAGCCTCACCCGTTTGGTCAGAATTACCCAAATGGACAAAAATATCGCACAAAAAGTCAAAAACTTATTTTAAAAAGCTTTATTTCTATAGATTCTGGCAAACTTTTTCCAACTTTTTTCTTTCAGAAAGCAATACATCACTATACCTTATGTCCTGTAAAATATGAACGTTGTAGCCCTACCCGTTTGGTCAGAATCGGCCAAATGTCTCGAAAATATCGCACTAAAAATCGAAAAAAATCGTAAAAGTGCGATATTCATGAGAATATTTCTTCGATTGTACCCAAAAACGTGGCACGTCTAAGTTCAAGATTTCGAAGGTCCCCTTCAATTTTCATCACGATCGCATATGCCGTTGCCCGGAATCGTGGGAAACAAACAGACAAAAAAAACAAAAAAACAAAAAAACCCAAAAAAAAAAACAACCGAGCTAAATTTTTTGGGGGGTCGTGAAATTGAAGTCTTCGCTTCGCCCCATCCAAATTTCGCAAATGCACTCGGTCAATATTTAAAACAGAACAAAATTAACGTATACGTACAAATTAAAAAAAAAACATCAAACAATTTTCAGAAAGTGCAACTCGATCTTGAACTACATTTCACAAACTTTGATTGGAGCACGGTTTTAAAATATAGATCAACTAATGCATGAATAAGTTTCTAAAGGCAAGTATCAAACAAAACTCTGAACTACGGACGAATTAATCCACACAAATCAAATCACTGAAATCAGATCTAATCAGTTTCACTACAACGATCGGACAAATATACATATTACAATAAAATTTAAAACTATGCAAGACATAAAACAATAAGACATGCCAATGCACATACATATCACACAAAGTACAGTTACAGTACACATAATATGCTCTACTCCAAGTACAGCGCTAGCTAACATCTCGGGCACGAAGTCTCGGATCCCATACGGCCATAATGATTGCTTCGTGTAAGATACGGCCCAGGCCCCAGAGAGCCGCGACCAAAAACTCTATTGTAATAATGCTCGAGACAAGAAACGCCGGCAAATTCCTAAGACTTACTACAAGAACATCTCAGCACTGGATCGCCTTGATATTATCAACCCTGCAAGGTTTTTTTTTCCGTCTCAAATCTTAGACTAATGGGCCATATTGTCATGTTGGGTAGTTTCTACCCTTTATAATGGTCTTACATGGTCTGTTGCTTATGCCAAGTGATTTGCGGTCTTTTGTTGACAATGGTGATTGACACACTTCTTAAATAAGTTGGATTATGACAACAATGAATTGGAATGTGCCGCATAGGCAGTTACATAACTTAACTGGAACAAAACAGTTGTCGTTTAATTTAGGAAATAATGCAGACCTTTCAATAACATAAGATTGCCGAGTAGTGGTGACGAGGTTGAGGGGAAGGGACTTAGGCCCTAGGGACGTACAGACTGGAGCCCTGGAGGGGGAAAGTCGAGAAGAGTCTAGGGGAAGCTTCTTGGTGGGCGATGTGCGATCTGATCGGGGAGTTACATTCTGACCAGCAAACACACAAGTAGTCTTCGGGGAAGAGTTAAATGTGTTACCGACTTGGCCAGTAATAACGTTGAGTAATAAATGGAGTTGGACTTAAAGAACTGAAGGAAGAACAACAAGAGAGCGAGTCAGGAGTGCCAGGAGTCCGGGCGAGACCGAGAGGCGGCAGCCGACCCAAGTGGCGAAGAGAGAAGACCTGGGGCGAGTCGTCCAGGGGTCCGGGTTCGAGACATCGTCACTGACATACCAGGGTCCAAATGGAATAGTGTAAGCTAAATGATTTCATTACAGTAATGCCAGTAAAGTCAGGGGACACGAACTCACGTTCAGTCGGGTAGGATGCATGCACCCAGCTGATAGGCAAGATTAGGTTATTAAATTGTTAAATACATGTGCTCCTTCTTTTGTTGAAATAGTGTTCTTGATTATGTTAAACCTCTTAATACACGTCCTGGAAATCACCTCATTTTATACCTATCGTTCTCGGTCACCTTTTTGGGAAGATTAGCCTGTGTAACAAATACACAAAGGGTTCCCCCCAAAAACAATGTTACTTTGGTAAATCCCACCCCTACCAAAGGGCTAATCAACCTCTAAAACGTGACATGGTGGTTTTTGGCGCCTGGTTGTAAAATGTTTAAGCATTTATTAAAAGGTATTAAAAGGGTTTTGTTTGGGTTTTCTGACGTTGTTTAGAGGGGGTTTTTAAAAAAGTGGGTTCGCTTTTAAACATAATTATTTTATTTTTTTAATGAGTTATATTGAGTCTTTTTATGTGCTTAAAAATCATTTTCAAAATTTATGTATCTTTATGTGATAGCAAACATAATTTTTTTATTTTTTTGTCAAACAAAATCTTTTATAGCAGTTTGGGGCCCGGTTGCAGTTTTTTTCGGGGCCGATTTGGGCCATCCCCGGGTTAAATGCTGACTAGTGTGTATCAGTTTCAAGGTCCTTGTCTTAGTTTTGCGTTGGGTCCGAGAGCGAGGAAAAATTTTATTCCACTAGTCGAGTTTTGTTTACAAATTTTTTTACTATGGTCTCATACCGGGGAAGGGCAATTTTTATTTTTTGTCTTTTATAGTTTGTTTATAAATCAGATTTTTTTTGTCGTAAAAATTTTTTAAATTAGTTCTTGATTTTTTATTTGTTGGTCGCCCTTTAAAAATTTAAATTTTTGAAATTGGGGTGACGGGGTTTTTTGCTATGCTATTGCTAGGGGTTAAACAGCTGGAGGTGTCGTTTTTTAAACGTATTGTGGGGAAAGGCAAAAATATTTTTATGTATGTGGGTGGGTGCCCGGGCCCTTTGGCTTGTTAAACAAGCGCGGCCGGGGGGCGTTTGGGTTCTGGGGGCCCGGGCGTCCCTATCGTCTGGGCGACCCCCTTTACCAGGGGTTTGCCACCCAAAGGCGGCCATGTCTGGGGCACCTCACAGGAGCATTAATGAATCTTTCTCTTTGCGTGCCCCTTGGTTTTCGCGCAGACTCGGGAGTGCGAGGCATCAAAACATCAGCGGCGGGGATAAACTTTTCGATTTTTCCCCCAAGACGTTTGGCGCAACTTGCCATTGTGCAATAAAAAAATGTTATGGGGGCACAACGGGAATCGATGGGGGTATTTTGAAAAATTGTTTTCCCAGCCAAATTTGGGGGGAAAATGTCAATCTCAGGAAGGTGGAAGGACCATGGCTCGTTTTTTTTTCGATTTTGATCCATTTTCTGTCGCTTGCTCAAGTTTCCGTCTTTTTTTTTTATCATAATATATATTAAATATTTGATATACTAATAAGTTTTTTTTAAAAAAAGATAGTTTTTAATTTACTTTGTATAAGTAATAAAAAAATTTTTTTAAGATTTCATTATGGTTTGATAGTAAAAAGTATGCTACATGTATTTTTGATTTTTTTTGATGTCTTTTCAAGATTGTAGAAATTGTAAATAATATAGTTTTTGTTTAATGTGTAATTAAAAATGACGATGGGTCACGGTTGGAGCCCCCATCGCAAGGGTAAATATTTAAATGGATAGTTGTACATTTTTTGTTTGTTTTTGTACAGTATAAGTTAGTGATTCTACACCCTGGGCTTTTCTATTTTCTTAGAGCGTAATTTTTATTAGGCTTTGAAATTTATTTTATTTTTTCAGAACAAAATTAGTGTCAAGCGCCTAGGGGGGCACTTGAGTTTGGGTTCTTGTGCTTGAAAACGTTTCTCCTGAAAAATGTTTTTGGCCCAGCCAATTGATTTACTTTTTTGCCCTGTACCCTTTCTCAGGGTGCAGTAAGTTTTTGGGGCAAACGATTAGTGTCCCTTTTTGTTTTTTTTTTGTAAGATTTTTGGTTTATAATTATGTTTGGCCTAAAATTTTGAGATAGTAGATTTATCACAAATTATTAGGTGGTTTGAAATTATAGAGGGTCATTTTGGGCCCAGTGGCTATATAGTTTTTTGTTGTTCTTTTTTGATTTTTTTTTAATAAATTTTAAAATTTGGGTTTTCAAATTTTTAAAATTTAAATTACAGGGTATAAAAAATAGGGTTGAGGTTGATAGACGAAAGTCCATTTTTGGCCGCGGACTGTGCTGTGTTTTGCTTTTGCTCACTAGAGTTACTTTTGTATTTAATTTGTTTTTTTTAAAACCGGGGAAAAAAACCCAGGGTGGGGGGTTTAGGGACTGCATGGTTTTTTGCGGGAGTTTTCCCTTTGGTTTTTATATGGTATCCCCGGTCTCATCTGTTTTTTTGCTAGCTTGGAAGCTGTGTGATAGTTTTGTTGTTATTGATTTATCGTTTGGGTGGTCAAACTTATTGATTCTTAAATAGTGAAAATTTAAAAAAGGATTGTTTTTGCAAACAAACAAAAAGGGAAAAGTTTGCAAGAGGGGTTTTTTTTACTCCTTGTGGTTGTTCAAGGTCGTGGGTTCGATGTTTTGGCGTTTGGCTTTTCGCACGAAAAGGCAGGGGCCCTCGTTGATGTATAAGAACGGGGCGTTTTTTTTTGTGGGGGCGCCTACAGACATTGCACTGCTTATAGGTGACGTCAGCGCTTTGCTTTTTCCCTTTGTTAACAGTCGGCGCTTTTAGACAGTGGGAAAAAAGTAGGGAACACACTTTGGGTGTACAACCTGGTGGGTGTCTTGTAGGTGTGGTATCTTTGGTGGAAAAGATAGGGGGGGTCCCGATGGTTAGTTTTTCGGGATAAAGGTTTTTTTTCACTTTAATAATAGTTCGGCCCCTTTAGCTGCGAGGTATACCAAATTTAAAAAATTTGGTTTAAATTTTTTTGCTGTTTACAATACACATAATTTTAAGGTTTGGGTTTGTGGGGTATAGGGGCATCCCATATTTGGTATTTTTTTTTGATATATCAAAGTTTTTAAACGCAAACGTTCTGGTAATATTAAAATTTTAGGGATTTTTCTGTTTTTTTGTATCGTTATTACCCAAAGGAGTTGCTAATTTTTAAAGTACTTTGCTAAGTATGTTGGCTTAAACACAGCTGTGGTTTTAATGAAATGTAATACAATCCTAGAACGTGGGTTCGGTCCCCGTTTTAAAAAAAATGGGGAAAAAACGAGTGCCCTAAATTAATTTAAAAAAATTTAAATGGGTTTTTTGTTTTCGAAATTTTGTATACCCTGGGGAAATTTTTGGTAAATTGTAAATCAATGTGTTTTCCCATAATTTTTCAGTGTAAAAAGTAATTTGATTTTTTACTTTCTAATTAAATTTTGGAATTTTTCTTTATAAAAGTTTTTTAAATGATTTTTTTGGGTTAAAATAAATTTAATTCAGTTCCCGTTAAAAAGGGAAACAAATCAAATTAATTACTTTTTATTTTATTTATTTTTTTCGGGAAATTGCTGAATGTGTTACTGTTGCACTAAGCGTCCCCCTTTTTTTTATAAAAGTGGAATTTGAGGTTTTCGTGATTGCATTTTTCAATGTCGGTCAAGTGTTTGTACCTTTGGGCCCCAGTTTTGCATGTGGGGGTTTTTTTTACTATTTAAGCGCGTGGTGTGTTAAAAATATGGGCTGGCCGAAAATTTTTTTTTATGTTTTAGGGACTGACCTTTTATCTTTTGCAAATCCATGCGATGGGGCATTTCGAGGTTTTAGGATGCGTACCTACCTCATTAAAATCGCGGGCTCCGAATCCCGTCGGAAAAGCTACGTCCCAAATTTTCGGGGGAAGCCAACAATTTTTTAAAAATTAGTTTAAAAAAACTTTAAACCCGGGGGTTTCCCAATTAATTTTTTCCCGGGAAAATTTTTAGACAGTAAATTTTTAAATTTTTAATTTTTTATTTTTTTTTTTATGCACAAGCAAAGATATTTTTCTGTTTGGGTTTTTTTGTTTTAATTATATTAAATTGCTTGGGGGTTTGATTAAAAGTAGGGTTTCCAAACAATTTTTTTTTAGTGTCTAATTCGCAGGAAATTTGCGTTGTTTTTTAGGGATAATTACTGTCATTTGAGTCAAAACCTTTTTTTAAAAGGTTTCCCGGGAATGTATTACCTGGGGGGGTGAGTGGTTGCATTTTTTATGATTTTTAGCGTGAGGGTCGTTTTTTTTTTTTTTTTTTCTTTAAAAATTTTGATTTTTAAACTGTTTGGAAATTTGGTTTAAAGATGATGTTTTTGACGTGATTGCGGGGAAAAGAGGAAAGAGGAATGGGGAAAAAGACTTTTTGAGTTGGGGAAGGTATCAAAATTTGCAAGGAAAATGAAAACACATCAAAAGGGTTTTAAAGAGGGGACATCTGAAAAACAGGTTGAAAATTTTCTAGATCAGTACTGATATAGGAAAGGGAAAATCCCAAACCTGAAAGGGGATCCAAACTTCCTGTATTTTGATGTATATGAGGGGGTCTTTTACAGATTCGGGTCGAATCTTCTAGGGGGGGCGAGATGTTATGTTTGGGGTAGGTTTCTACCCCTTTATAATGGTCTTCTGGTCGTTGCTTATCCAAGTGGTTTGGGGGTCTTTTGTTGACAATGGTGATTTACACACTTCTTAAATAAGTTGGATTATGACAACATGAAATTTGGGAAAGGGGCCGCAAGGCGTTAAAAATAACTTAACTGGAACAAAAAAGGGTTTTTCGTTTAAAAATTTGGAAATAATGCAGACCTTTCAATAACATAAGATTGGCCAGTAGTGGTGAAAGAGGTTGAGGGGAAGGGACTTAGGGCCCCAGGGGGCGTACAAACTGGAGCCCTGGGGGGGGAAATCCCAGAAGATTCCCGGGGGGGCTTTTTGGTGGGCGAAAGCGCGATTGATCCCGGGGGGTTACATTCTGACCACAAACACACAATAGTCTTCGGGGGGGGAGTTAAAAGTTTTACCGACTTGGCCCTAATAAAGTTTAGTAATAAAATTAAATTGGAAATTAAAGAAATGAAAAGGGGAAAAACAAAGAGGCGAGTCAGGGGTTGGGCCCGAGTCCGGGCGAGAAAAAAGAGGCGGCAGCCGACCCAAGTTGGGGAAGAGAAAAAGACCTGGGGCGAGTCCCCCCCCCCCTCCCCCCCCGGGGTCCCCGGGGTTTGAGACAAACGTCCCCTGGGCAACCAGGGTCCAAATGGAATAGTGGGAAGCTAAATGATTTTTATTTTCAGTAAGGGCCCGTAAAGTCGGGGGACACGAAATCCGTTCATCGGGTAGGATCATGGGACCCAGCGATGGCAAGATTAGGTTTTTAAAATTTTTTTAAATACATTGCTCCTTCTTTTGTTGAAAATAGGGGGGTTCTTGGGTTAAAAGTTTTAAAACCCCTTAAAACACGTCCTGGAAAACACCATTTTTATACCTACGTCTCGGTCAAAACCCTTTTTGGGGAAAATTAGCCTTTGTAAAAAATAACAGCTACGTTTTCCCCCAAAAAAATAGTTTTCTTTTTTGGGAAATAACCCTCCATACCAAAGGGGTAATCAACCTCTCAACGGACAAAATTTTCCACGCTTGAAACAAGTTTTTTTGCATAGCATTAACAGTAGTAAAAAATTTTCGAAAATGTAGAAAAAATGTTGGCACAAAAAAGGCATATTTACGAAATAGTTTTAAGCAAAAGTTGAGGGCTGGAAGCTAAGATAAGTCATTTTGATGTCGTTCTATAAGGGAAGATTTACACAGTCTGCAATGGTTGGCATAGAAAGTATAATCCAAATCAGGGGGAGGGGTGGCTTCTAGTTGGAGAATAGCGCAAGGACGATTTGGTTTTATTAAGATGTCTCCAGTTACGTTTTGAGGCTGGGCATGTGATGAGCTTCTTATATTTCTTGTTCTCTTTGTGAAGCATGCATTTGAACTGAGACATTAAATGCCATACACACATACACAGCTATCGCTGATAACATAGCATTCAGAAAGGATTATAAATAAATTTTAAAACGGTAATTTTTTGTGATGCCATTCAAATTAGATGTTTGAACTTTGAAGTGACAAGCAGGGAGCTATTTTTGTCACTGACGTAGCAAAAATATAAATAGTATGTAAGTAGTAAATATAGTAAGTACCAATGTTCAGAACGGATGACAAGCAAAACTGAACGAAGACAAAGAGCTATTTTTGTCTTCGACGTTTCAACAATGCAATAAGATGATGCATTACGTAAAAAAAACGGTTGTTCCTTTTAAGCGTCTTCTCCACAACAGAATACATAAAATACCTAACAAAATATGTAATTAATGATAAAATTTAATGAAATTAAAATTAGTAGTACACCAATATCAAATTACATATATAAACAAACTTTAATTTACAACCCCTGCCTTTGTATCTGAGATGACTCCCCCTCCACAATGATAATTGTTGTAGCGAGTGTCGCCATATTAATAAGAAACAAAGAGTCTAAACCCACAAGTTTAGTGTATTGCATAATTATTGCAACAAAGACATTTAAGTTGTCGACGGTCCCATCTCTATATTGCCCCAAGCTCTCCGATCTCATCTGCCCGACTCGTTACATAATATTACAGAGAAACTAGAGGAGTATCTTCCCCTCCTAAGCGCTTTGATGAGCAGAAATAAACCAAGACTCGATCCTTTGATTCGTGTGATAGTTCGGATATCTGTGGCCATTCAATGCGATAAGGGCGGCCGAGGCGACGTTTATATACCTTGCTAAACGTCAGCTGTCAAAGCAAGGCTAGGAAACCTAAACGCACCTGGTCCAGAATGAAGATTTCAATCTCATTTGCATTTCAATAAGATTTAATTATCTAATCGTATACTTGTTGTAGAGTAATAATATATATATATATATTTCTTACATCATACATATAGCAAACCAACATATTTACAATTTCACAGAAACAAATCTTAATTTTAATCGTGTTCATAGGTTCTTAATTAATTATCCAGTATCCAATGATCGCCTAACAAGCGTAAGTGCAACTGCAATAGTATCAACGGAAAAGTACTATAAACATACTATAGGAAAAAATCACCCTCTTGGGTTCGATCTGCATGTTATATACGATGAGGTAGCGTTTCCCTCTTGGAGGTTCTCTAATACAAAGTATTGTATCTTCATTATTCAGGTACCTTAATAATACCAAATATACTGAGAAAATGTGCATTTCGAAGGAAATGAACGCGAAAGTAGTTAACACACAAATTTTGGATCAGTGATTTATTTTCATTAAATTGCAGGAAATTTTAT
The DNA here is from genome assembly GCA_024449915.1 of Sweltsa coloradensis. Classification (NCBI taxonomy): domain Eukaryota; kingdom Metazoa; phylum Arthropoda; class Insecta; order Plecoptera; family Chloroperlidae; genus Sweltsa; species Sweltsa coloradensis. The sequence continues at coordinate 20,311 of JAMZAV010006919.1, read as the reverse complement.
CAATCCTCTATGAAGTAATAAAATGCAATAAATAAGATTCACCCCCATATAATGTAAAACTTTAAGGGGACACTGAATGCTGCATTCAGCTCAGTACCTTCTTGTTCTTCGTGTCTTCAAGGATTGCATTCTTCACTTCGTTTAGTAATTTTTTTTTTAATGTTGAGAACTGTAATTTAAAAAAAATTACGACCAGGAACGGTTTTAAAACAGGTTTAGAAAGAATATTTCCAGATTAAAAGCAATTATTTACATTTGAGAACCGGTCACAAACAGGTTTATTTTAGGAAATATCCTTAACACGGTTTTCCTTCTGTAAACACTGAAGTTTGAAAGATGCAGTTCCATGGCAACCAACAAAGTTTTTGGTTTGCATGGCTTAAGGGCGCGTCAACCGTTACGTCATAATGCGATACGCTCGTTAGGTTTCCTCCATGACAAGAGTGAACGGAGTCGCATAAAACCGACAGTCTTCCCTCAAGACGACGTCATCAAAGTATATCCACTCGCTCCTCACAGCGTTCGAGTTATCGAAGAGTTTCTCCGCGTCCAGCCGATCTCTGTCCACCTCGAAGTAGAACTCCAGCTTGCGCTCTAGCTCTGACCGGTCGCGTAGACCGACCAGCGTGAGGAAGCCGTCGTAGTTGTTCTCGAGCAGCCGGGCGCGGGTCGTATCCGGCCCCAGCGCCGTAAGGTAGACGCCGGGCGGGAACCGGTGGCGCACGAGGCCGTTGTGCGGGTACTGCGCGCGCAGGTACCCGGCTACCCGCGCGGCCGTGGCGCCCTGTAGGTTCGTGTAGTGGTACAGGAGCGACATGGCTCCGTAGTGCCTACACGACGAGGAGGCACAGCATCTAATCTAAGCTTCTGCAATAGAAAGAGCAAATGAGAAACTACTATTTAATCACAAATAATGTGCTGATGTAACTATAGAGTAATATTTTCCATTTAAGCATGCAGTACCTCGATTTGAGTTATGTCATAATAAACATGAATATTTCACTGATTCCAAAAAATGTAACTCGATGAAAATGATCAAAAGTGTTTTCTTGCATCAAGAATAATTTATGAAATAAAAAATGCTTCTGGAGCAGCCAGCAGGTTATGATAATATAATTTGTTTGTAAAAAAGCAGTGAATAGTTTTACGGTATCTAGAAATGTATTACCCGTTTAAACTGGGCGTATGTAATATTTTGTTAGTGTAAAATTTCGGTCTATTTTGTATTCCCCCGCATTTTTCAACATACAAAAAAGTAAAACAAGTAGGCCTACCTTTCTCTTATCTGTAATAGTGCATGTAATTTATATTATTGAATCACGTTGCAAAGTCAACCTGATCATCAATTTTTAATCTAATTACACCCAAGTCCGTAGATTCTCATCTATCCCGTATGGCTTCGGAGTGTAGGGAAGCATCTTACAAAACGCTTGAGTGTGTCCTAACCTATAGAACTGCCTTGATTCAGTTGACAACTGTAAAATACCACTTTAACTTCTCACAATAACATAATATCCACACTACGAAACCAAGTTCCAATATTAAAATCTATTTATATCGAAGGTCAATCACCACTTACCTTCACACGAGATGATTGTTGTCGCAAGTCGTACACCGCTGAAATAGCAATGAATGGTAACTGCCTGTTGACACATCTGCTTCCAAGTATGTTTTAAAATTAGCCACCTTGCAGAGTCGAACGGACATCACTTCATTTCTAACACAGCCTCTTTGAAGAAACAAAAAAAACACGATAGTTTTCCGCAGAACCGAACACTTCCGAGCAAGATTGTGACGTCACGATACCGACAACCGAACATTAACTTAGTCGATGAAATTAATCATTGAAGTTAATCGAGAAGAACGACTTTCGGCCTTCCATTCGATAACATTGACTGGTGTATGTTCATTTACACTAGAATGGGACATCTTCCAAATCACTTTTCTGCTAAGTAGAAACATGTGCTTCAAACAAAAATAACCTTTGATTTGTAATAAGCGAGCAGACGCCGCTGGCCAAACAAATTATAATAAAGAATAAGTATACTTGGTAACAACAACCAGCTAAGGTCTACAGATTAAATTACCATACCATATGATTACCTACATGAAAGTACGTATATGATTAAGAAAGTAATATCACTACATTTATATCTTTAATAATTATGTTAACAAATGTAAATAAAATTAACTAAATTCCAAAGTGGTTTATGGAAGTCCGATTCATACACAAACTGCACCTACTGCCACACATACTGTCATGACCAAAGTATCTACCAGTGTTTGCAGTTCAATTCTCGACCACAGCTGACAATTTTTTTTCCCTCGGGTACCTGCAGATTTTGCGATCGGGTACCCAAACATCCTTTTAGAAAATATACGCAGTAAATGCAATAATTGATGTCTGCAACAGTATAACTCACTGTGTTATTTGGAAGAATAATCATAACACAATCAAAAAATACACAATGCAAAAATGAGAATGCCAGTAAAAATGAATTGGCACAAACATTCTCATGTTATTAATGGCACACATCCACAAAACACACACATTAATATGATTACAAGGTTTTTAAGCACAAGTCCTCTTGAGGACATTGTCGACGTTAAAATATGCCCCGACTTGGGATCGAACCCAGAACTTCTGGCTCTACGTACCGATGCTCTACCAACTGATCCATCGGGGCAATTTGCAACAATCAAAACGAATCGGTATCTAATCTAGGCTACCCAGCGCGGGTATATGCGACTCGGCCAAACACCCTACCTGCATGAGATGACCGGCTTCCCGCCCTGGAATGTGGCGAACTTCCCCCAGCGTCGGGGCAGCTCAAGGACGGCGACGCCTCTGCAGCCGACGATGGCGACATACGACGCCGTCTCGCTAACCACGATGCGCTCGATCTCGCACTCCGGAGGATCGGTAGGTAACAGGGTCTGAGGACAGAGACAGAGGCAAGAAATTAATATAAAGTATAATATGTATATTTAGTTGCATCTTTAGAGAATATTATGATACAAGTAACAATTATTTTTTCCATGTTATTATATATTTTAAGTACAATTACGATAAACTACAATAAAATACACACTTGTTTTTTAAATGGTTGTGTAAGATCCTTAGCGTCTGTTGAAAAATTGTACCTTTCATTGTATCAGCATATAAATTTTCAGTCGATCAATATCGACAAATTTGTTTATATCACTCTGTGCTCCATATCCTTGTATTATATTTTATTTAAAAAAGGAGTTCCTATAGTTGAATCTATAGAAGTTTTACCTGTTTTTATAAAGGTACAAAATCAAACAAAACTCGTGTGCAATTTTTCAGCTCGAAAAGCTCATTTCGAACTTGGTTCGTTATCCCCATAGTTGGTATGACTGTAATAAGACAATGCTGGTACTTGAAATTGGTTTTACAGTTCATCGCATCCTCGGGTTTCTTGTATTGATTAAAAAACTTTCCAGCATGTTTCGCGGCAAACACTAGATACGTATATGAGTGATGTGGGGACGGGCCTGCAGAGAGCACGCCAAACTTTTATACCTGATATTAAATAATGTTATTAAAAGTACAGCCCTCGAGCGATATTCTCAATACAATGCTGCAGACGCGGGCGTATAACTTTCTTCGTATATTATAAGATTCTAACTTTTTGGCGATAAGGCTTAAAATAGAACATTTCTATTAGGTGTCACGTTGCGGAAAATTGAGGCGTTTTCACCCCCTGCGTTGAAATAGGGGAGACTTCGTGAGTCCGGAGTTGAACCTTAAACTCGGGATGATTAAAGCTTATTAATGCATTTGAAACATATCGAAAAAGTTGACAAAAAGAACAAAATATTTTACTTTCATGGGTTCAGAGAAACAATTAAATAAATAACCTTTTTAAGTTAAATAAAAATAAGTTGATTTTTTTAATTTTCTGGAACTTGTCTCTCCGTAGGCCTTGATTCTTGTACATTTCTTCACTCTTACACCCAAACTATTAAACCCCTTGCTAACCCCAACCAATCACCACCCAACAAAAGGTAATGTTTGTATGTTAGTCTTTTTCAGAGTCCTTAGAAATAAATTGTACAACTCAGGGTTTAAAATGTCTATGACTCCGGCTTTAGGGACTTTCTATAGTTATTGTAGTGGGTGTGATGAAGCAGGTTATGGGGGATTTCCAAGATCTACCTTACATGACATTGAATGAGAAACAAATTCAGTCATGTGGCTCTTTCGAACCTGGGACCCCCGACACAATCTTGCGCATATCGTATGACCCACCTCTATCGACAACGCGTACGCTTTCTAGTCCTATACTACCCTCGAAAACCAATACCCCCCCCCCCCAAACGTACGCCAATTATTTCAATATTCATCCCCTTCGATGTAGTTCTATTTACCTGCATGTTTACTGATTAGCTGAGCGCATATTTCTCTGTTGATCTTGGTAGGGTACCTTGTGTTATGCTTATGGGCTAGACTAAGGGTAAATGTTGTTCAAGCCGAGTAGAACTACTCTACGGTTCAATGGACATAATTAGTCAACATAGTGCGGGTGGCAGAGCAGCTACCGCAACTCTTGCTTGGTCACAAGCAAAAGGTCATACATTGAGAGATGTACTCTAGTTTAGTGATAGAAGTTATTTTCAACTAAGTTTTAAAGTGTTGAGGGTTTAGTGCTCTGCAGTGGGCATTCGTACAGCCTTCACGTTGTATTGTTGGGAGTGAGTTCGAAAAAAGTAAAGAGGGCCACATTTGGATTTTAACATAAAAACAAAATTAGGGATAGCTTTTTATATTTGTGAATTGTATGTGTAACTCACAAAACAGATCCGCAAGACTATATCTACAAAATGTTGAGTATCCGAATTTTACTAAAATGCGACACTGCTGTTGAACCCCCTCAAACGCCCTAGCAAAACAAATAATATATTGGCGTGGCTGAGTATACTAGTAGTCCAGGAATGTGGATAGCTAATAACTGTGTGGGTCACTTAAATAATCTCTTTCCGGTGCTTTCTATGTACGGCATTATGTGCCAGTATTGACTTATTAAAGTATGCTCTCCCCCTCTACCGCTCGAAATTACCATTACTGGTATCCGATTGATTTAGAATCGGGACCGGGCTTGGCACCTCCACATAACTAAACGGTTTCTCAAAAAAAATTGTATTTTTTATAGTTAACTTTTTACAATAAAGCAATTACACATTATTCGGGTATCCAAACATCCTTGCATGATCAAAGAGCGCTCCTTGCATGATCAAGGAGCGCAATTGGTAGAGAGAGAGTAAAGAGGGGGGTATTGTGACCTATACATTAACTCGAATCGAAAAGACAATACCAGACAATAAACCACGCCTTGTTTTTTGCGTGTATTAACAATTCATGATAACATAAAATTGTTCAATAAGTAAATCATTCGATATAATATATGGCACATACCTAATCTTCAAAAGAATACCTCACCCACATCTAATAAACCATTAAATCAATATAACGCTGGTTATTGTCAAAAAGAGTCACCCTCTGGCTATTTATTTCCCAAAAATATCCGTATTTTCACAGCGGATCGACTTTCTGCAGATAATTTCCTACGTACTAGTCCGCCAATTACGAGTATTACCTGCGCGAGTGTGTCCGCGGGCGAAGCTGAGATCGAGTACTGGTCTTACCGGGTAATGAGGGTGGTAACATAGAACGGCCGAGCCCTAGGCAAGGCATCGGAATCACTGGGACCAAGTTCGCTTGTTGCTAGAGCTTGTTATAGCTAATAAGCCAAACTTTGCGGACGGATTAGGGAAAGTAAAAATCAAAACGGTTGATGAGGTATGGGATATATATTTGCAATCTTGTAAAATTTACGTATTATTATAAGAACATTTACAAAATGAACAATTTTCAAAATAACTAATCTTGTTCCTCGCTACATAGTACATACAGCCCTAGGTACGACATTCGCCTAAGATATTAAAGATGACCAATCAAGGTGCGTGCATTATAGAACGACCGAAATATAAACATACCCTTAACATATTTGCATCATTGTGCTTGCAGTTTAAACGACGCGTGTTAAGAAAATACAAGAGTAATCTCGAGAATAGAACAAGGAACTGTATACGTACAGTTTAATAAGTAAATCATTTAGATTCAGTTTGGAGGCCCTGGTTTGGTTTCTGGGTCTGGACGCCACAGGAAAAAACTGTCCAACAAAGTGAAGAGTTTAAAATTAATTTTAAATCAATTGGAAGGCGAGGGTTTGGATGCTGAAATCGACAACAACAAAAATAACAACGCCCCAAATTGAATGAGCTAGCTATTTCTATAGTTCATTGATGTAAACATAATCGCCATGACTGTCATCATTTCACAAGAAGAAATTAGTCCTTTGTAAATACCAGATTTTATATCGAGACAATTTTTTGGGAAAGTACAAACAGCAATTGCTGTTCAAGGGGGATAAATCTGTGGCTTCAACCCACCAACATGTGTTTGCTACAACACTCCGAGCACGTATAGCAAGATATAGGACACCCGTAAAACAAACGTGCTACCGACACTCACTCACTACAGAAGGCCCATGGTGTAAGAGGTGGTCTGTACACTGTACTTCTGCGAGATGCAAGCTGTCACTGCTGAAACCTTGAAAAGTGAGGGATAGGAAGGAAAAGTGTCCTTAAATGTGTTATAATGTGAATGATTGAAATAACTATAAGTAGCAAATTTAATAGTTTTTACAAATGTCTTGAGTACCTTGTTATATAATGCTAATAATATTTTATATTTTCATGAAACAAGAGGCAATTTTTTCATTTTGTTTATTGTTTTTTCGTTTCTCTTGGGCTAGTAGCGTATCAAACACATGCTTACAAATGAGACAAGAGATAAAAATCAAATTTAATAGTTTTTAGAAATGTCTTTAGTACCTCGTTATGCAATGCTAATATATTTTGTATTTTCATGAAACAGGAGTCAATTTTTTCATTTTGTTTATTGTTTTTTCGATTCTCTGGGGCTAGAAACGCTGATAGTAACGTATCAAACGCATGCTTACAAATGTGACAAGAGATAAAAATCGAAAAGTCAAATTTAAGTGACGGGACAAAAGTGACAGAAAGTGATAAAAGAGACCGAGTGTTAGGTCTGATATAGTCACTGCGAGAGAACTGTTTAATGCCACGATAAGAACTATTTATTGTTACTGGTTTTTACGGATCAGTTATCTTGCTCGATATAAATTCTATATATTATGGACTAACGATGCGATCACATCAAGAACTAACGTCTAAACATACGTACCAAGGCGACTACAAAGTATAATGCACTATAATTTACATCGCCTTCCTCAAAACATGCCACTCGACAACGCGATTCAAAGCTAATATTTTCATCTTTTATGTCAATAGGTCATGCTCGAATTCACATAAAAACCACACAAATCCGTCAAATAGAACGTACATAAACATGAAACAATCTAACCCAACGGAAAATAAAAAATACCGGTTTTACGATAAAATGATATATTGCCATAGTTACTGGGGGTAATGGTTAAATTGCCTGCATCGGTGGAATAAAATGTCATCGATTTGGGGAGAATTGCACAAAACTAGCTGAATTATGTCTCTCTTTTTGGTAGAGCGTGTTTACATGACCCGTTCAATATTCATTTCAACATTCAACATCTATTCAGAATCGCGATAAGTCTCTATGCAGAAGATATTTCTTATAGATACATATCATTATTAAAAACAATAACCATTTTGTTGTCACTCGTGTATGACAAATAGGATGTTTAGAAATTAATCCAAATGATAACGAACGATCAAGCCCAGGATGTTTTGTGAAAATGACGCCGTTGTGTTTGTAAGATTTGTCAATCATATTTCATGATTCATGATTCATGATTCATGACTCATTTCATCTATACATTTGGCAAGAGCATCAGTGTGCATTGGGTTCGATCTCCAGTCCGGACGAACACTTACGACAATGAAGCATTTTTTTCTGTTTGCTAAATAACGAGCATGTTATTTAAAAGCTGAAATACATTATTGATAGAATGATAGTATTATTATCATCTCCGATTTTGCAATTAATCATAAGCTATTTACCTAAGTGTTATTAGTCCGATTGTACAAATGGCACGAAGAGAGATGACGTCATTCTCAAGTGTCGTGTTGTATATTCCGATCTTCTTTTTATTTTTAATTTAACGTCTACGCAGCAAAGCAACGACCGGAATCTTAAACCTTGACAACATTAACGGTCGCTTGCATCAGCGAATAATCAAAGTAATTTCAAGTTTCCATATCCATCTCGCTTAAGAGATAACTCGGCTGTAATTTAGAAAGATTTTGGCACCAATATCTCGGAAATAAATTTCAAACTGGGTATTATAAAAGCGATTTTATACGGAGATTTTTCCATTTTAAAAAGATAATAGCTTATTTTGATGGATTTTGATGGCGGAGCCCTTTGCCTTGGTAATCAGTTCAATAATTTATACCTTTAATATCTCGTTTAAATTAAGCAATATCCAGGATTAAGACTTGGGAAACTCCACCCAGTTTTCACGGGAACAGGACAGGGGGTTCGGGAAATCGTGGAATGAGAGTTTGAAAGAGGAAAAGTTTTCGGCGTACGCAAACAAGGAGAACGGAAGCCGAATTCGCGAGGATGCCGTCAAACACTGATTGGATAATGTCAGGGTGTTGTTGGAATATCGATGGATGTGACATGTGCTGATAGCTTAATTACTACACAACGACCTCACAGCAGGGGTGCTTGCTAGAGGAAGGGACAGAATGACGGCCACGAAGAATCATCGATATAAATGTATAATATACGCAAGTATTGTAACATATTAAAATTATTTTTGCTATTGGTTTTTGTATTCATATACGTGTCAATATAATTAAAATAATATAAAAGGGCTACAGTGCAATACATAAATAAGTAAAGCAAGTAATCAGAGAAGACTTCTAAGTTCGATCGTATACATTTTGAGTATAATAACCTTTTCCAAATTATGTCCGAAATACATAACAAGCAACGTGCGTCACTATACCAAATCTGGAAACGAATTAGGCAATGTAGTTGCAATAAACATTAATAGAAAAGGAGCCAAGGTTATAGATACGCACTATTAAACATTATATTTTTATTTTGATCTGGAAAACGACAAAAATGCATGTCCGTGTTCAGTCAGTAATAAAACAGACCCTGACCATCGTTATTCTCTACTGTAGCCTACATATAATTATTGCAGAACTAAGATTGATTCATGCACAACTTAACAAACGGTAACGGTAAAACATTGACACATACATATTATGTATCGTGACAGTCATAGTTTTAGGCTATTGACTTCACGAAAATATGTTTTACACCAATCGCGTAATATAATATACCTATAATTATTAGTTTGTTGTTTAAAAATTAATTTAAAATAGTATAGAATTGTTGACTGCATAAACTGTGATCATGTTAGTTTACGAATTTGTTGTGAATTTCATGTTAAAGCTTGAATTTCATGCAATGTCGTCCCGATTAAATAAATAATTTATTTCCGAGCTGTGTGTCAACTTAAAAAAGGATCGAAATTAAAATTAAAAAATTGTCGCCGTATATAAGGGTAGTGTTTCCGAATTCATAGGCGATCACTATACGAGCGTTACCATAAAATATAGATACATAATATTATAGCCCAGCCATATTTCTTACGAAGCCCACGACGAACAGTGTTTTTTACAGTAAATAATCATAGCAATCCTTCACTTAAAAAATGTGCCTCACGCAAATATATATTACCGACTTAGCATTCCACCAGAATTGAGTATCGGTCGTTTATAACGTGGTATATCCGAGACGAACAACGTCTATTTCTTAGGTATACTCATATTTAATGATCACCCTATATTTTAGAAAACGTAATGTATAAAATTTTATTCTTATTTTTCCATCCACTTAATTTTTAAAAAAATGATAGCAATTTTTTACGTTAAATGAAACGCTATAATGAGGAGTTCGGAGCTGCGGTGTCTTGCTCTCCGCAATTTCCTATAAAATTCCTATATCTTAAGAAATATATTAGCATTTTTCACAAAACCGGTAACAAATTGAATCTAAAACCTCAACTCACACTCCTTGCGATTTTTATAGGCGAGAAGCGAACCGTTTTCAAATTATACACCCTTCTCATTCGAAATGCCGGCGATCTATGCACTGCAGAACACCGTGGTGCAGGCGTATGGGATTCTGCATGGGCCTCTGTGACAAGATTTTGTATTTGACACTGATGCAATCAGGATAATATATTTTCAATCGCTTTTGGCGTTTGGCTTAATTAACAGACACCACACGAAAATTTGTTCTTGGCAGTGAGAAGGTAAAACTTTATAGAATTACGTTGTCAAATTTTGTTTGTCGTTACATTTTACCTTTAATATGATAATGCTATAATATATTTCTTACTTGCCCTGATATCAATTTGGTTATGTCGTTTAAACAAATAAATGTATTTATAATGTAATGTTGTACGTATAACATTATAAACACACGATTATGTGTCTGTGTTTAACCATATTTCCAATATCATCAATATATATTACAGTCCAATATCTAAATCCGTGGTTTTCAAATCACAGAGCTGTAACATTTTCTTCGCCAGAAAATGCATTGGAAAAAATTCTTAATCTACATTAAGCAGATGATTATGGATTTCAAATAGAAAATACACAATTGGTATTTTTCACTTTGCTTTTACTTTATTTTATTAGATACTATTAAGATAGTTTATAAAATGTATATTATTGATTGATATTCATTATTATTCAGTTAAGTATCAATAAATGTATAGATTGCAGTATAGTGGAAAGGTCGAGTACTTAGCCTAGTAACGCATATTCCCGCAGTGTGCGTTCCATCAGTACTCTTCCATACTTTCGAACTCATTTCCCCCCTCATCCCTCTCTCCCACTCATTTCCCCTTCTGTATCCATTATCTATCCATTCTTATTATAATGTATCCTTTATTTCAATTTCACAAAAATCCCATTACATATCCACCCGTTATTTTAAAAGCCTGGCACTTTTAATAAATAATCCATAATGTAAAAAACCTTTGTAGTTTTAAGACTCAATCAAAATTCGACGTTAGATAGCGTATAAGGGTAGTTAAGTGCATGGCATCAAGATGCTACGGCTAAACGAAGGTGGGGGGGGGGGGGAGCACACGAGGGCCTCTTTGCGGCCGGGCTTGGAACTCACTGAGGCAAAATTTCGCCATAACAGGATTTTAGAGGAAAAAATTCATCAAAGCTTAAATAAAATTCTCGAACAATTTCGTGAAATGTGCAATAGTGTTTCGTGCTGCAAAGGTGGGTTTATGAGAAGCAACATTGTATTGCAGGGTAAAGCGACTTCGGGCGTGGAGAGAAATCGAATGGGTGACCGTTCCAAACTCTAAAAGGTCAGGGGGTTTGTGCAGCAAAGGGAGACCGATTCAATTTGGAATTGATTGAGGCTGGGTTTAAGGTCACCGTTTAATCAGCAAGAATTGACTTGAGGGGGGTTTAGAGGGGGGGGGGGGTAGTCCCACTCGGGACCGGTTGAGATTGGTACATTTCACACCATTTAACTTTTCTTAAACATCTCTATTGAATAAAATGTCGTAGAATGGCCCTACCCCTACACCTTCATGACAATATTTGGACTATAACATACTCTTAATTCTGACAACGAAAGGAATCGAGAGACGATGAGTGAAATCACCACATGACATTTGTGCCCAATTCTGGATCGATTCGTATAGGAACCAGTCGCATAGCCAGCCCAAGGCCTCATCCAGAATGCCTTCAGTTCGGAAAGTAACCACTTTAGCACAGGTGTTACGATTAAGGAAAATATAGTTTTGTGTCAAAATCTTTAGATGGGTCACCGGGATTCCTATATGATAGAAGAAAGCAACCTTATCTTCCCCCCCCCCCCTCCCCCTTAGAGTACAAAACACATAGGCTACGAGGATGATTGTCGAATGAGTAAATTAAAGAAAAGTCATAGAAAGTCTCTCACTTTTTTCGGTATCTTAGTTTTATTAAAGGCTATTGTACCGCCTCTGGCCGATAATTTGAAATAGTCAGGGCTCATGACCAAAAGCCGTGCGATTTTTGTGATGAAAGCAAACCACCTATACAGTTCTCTTCAGGACACCTCAAAGAATAATAAAATACATGTTGGCATTCTGGGAACCTGCTCTGAAGATACTTCAGGCCTATCAAAGTTATACATAAAATATTAAAGAAAAAATACATACATTCATCACAAATCACTTTAATTGAAGCTTCTACATTTATTTGACACAGATGAATGTCCTTAAACTTAAATTATGTTAAAAATGTGTAAAATGTTCAATACAAAATAATGAAATTACAATAATAAGCATAAGAATAATATTATTATTATTAATAATAATCAATGTCAACAAATAATAAAATGAGAAATAAAAAAATTGGACATTTAGTGAAAGTAAATGTATTCCATAATTTATGGACCAAGAAAATACCTTATTTAATATTCATAATATAACATGACACGTAACAAGTAACAACAATAGTCAATAATGTGATATTACTACTAAAGCAATAATGACATTAATTTCAGTTTTTGCTTTCACAGCCTCAAATAATAGAGGAATTATTAACTTTGTGAGTCATTTCGTTATGATCAATGTTTATTATTCAGATTCAGTGACTTGCAAAATAAACACTTTTACTAATTCTTATAAAAAATATGTTATATAATATAAATATAATGATAACGGTGTACTGTACAAGTTTCAATAATGATACATAATCCACGAACTCGTTTAGTGTTTAACGTTTAGTGTAGGTGATCAATCATTCGTCGACGCAAATAGGATTTCTTATGCTTTTGGCATAATAATAAGTATAATATATTACGAAATAAATAAACCAATCAACGAAAAATACTTATCAATTGCAAAAAAACAAATTTTTCTCATCCATGATGTAAAATGTTTTGCATAATTTTTTTGTCAGACGGTACAAAACTCGTGTTTGTTCCGTTTGACAAAAAAATTCGTACACTAACTGTTATTTTCAGAAAATTATTTTAGCTATAGTCAAGTTGTAGCTAAAGGTGTTTAGAAACTATGTCCAGAAAACCGATTCTCAAAATTTAATTTTGAACTAGTCTTGTATATCACACTTTTGTCCAAAAATCTAAATATAATTTCCAAAAGTGAGGTTATGTCCCGCCCAAAAAAATTCACATTTTTTTTCTGTTATTTTAAAGGCCTTCTTTCATTCAGCAAACTTTTCAGACATGTTTCTTCGACTTTCAAATTATTGGCCAGAGGCGGTACAATAGCCTTAAGCGAGCGAAGCGAGCGTTTCCATTTGACTCCGCCGGAAAAAATAGTCACTGGTTTTGTTTTTGTTTTTTGTTTTTGTTTGTTTGTTTGTTTGTTTGTTTGTATGTCTCGCCATAACGTTCGAACGGAGGCTCGGATCGAGTTGAAATTTTGACCATCCGCAAGCTTCGTTCTCGATTGAATGCCATTAGTTTTGTGGCAAAATCGTTCAAAAAGTTAAAAAGTTACATTAAAGTTAATCGAGTTTTTTTTCAAACTAAACGGCGACAAAATCTGAGATGGCCAAATCATTTAGAATGTCCGTCCGGTCACGAATATGTTAATTTTATTGTGATCCGATAAGTAATAATTAATGGATGGATGGATGGGAAATTACATTATAACAAAAGTAACGTTACCATGGCAACGAAAAGTCGCACGAGGTTCGCACTATGCACTGCCACCTAGAAGTAATCAAAATACTATCGAGGAAGCAGTGTATTATTTGTTACCAAAGAGTTTAAATAGTTTTCCCAAGGAAATGATGTCAAGGTTCTCTAGATGGCGTGGATTTTATCCACAACGTAAAAATTTACCCAAATACCTTAGCAATCATAAATAATAATGGAAACATGGCGCCGTAGACAGCGAACGTCGCAAATTTTTAAAATTTTAAAAAAATGTGCAATTTGGGTCTAGCTATAACACGTGCTCGCTTATCAACGTGTCCAACTGAGCGTTTCCTAGTCTTATCTTATCGTTGCCGAAACAAATACGTTTCGTTCGTCTAAAGTGGACTTCACGGGAAGATTGGTCCGCAGGTACCGAGAATTTCCTCCCCTCTTTACCACCACCACCTTCCTGGCCCGAGCAGAGTGGACAAGAGGTAGATCGTATCTATTATCTAATAGTCGCTCGACACTTCTATTGATGGTCTCGAAACCATCCAATTAAATTATTTTCGCTTGAATAGAGTTAAATCCATTTTCCTTTCATTACGTAAACTGTTGTTATTTACCTTTCAAATGCCCTTTAATGTTAATGATTTTAACTTAAATGTTTCACTGAAGTAAAATCAACACGAAAATGTTTTTGAATGCTAAAAATTGATTGAAAACTAAGAACTTAACAGTATAATATACAACACACTTCTTCATCAGAAGTGCTAAGAATATTTTGTAAAAATTGTTGGTTCTCAGTCAATTTTTTGCGTTTAAAAACATTTTCGTGTTGATTTTATTTCAGGGAAACATTAAAGTTAAAATCATTAACATTTGAGAACATTTAAAAGGTAAATTACAACAGTTTATGTAATGAAAAGAAAATTAATTTATCTCTATTCAATGTCTTAGAGACCATCAATAGAAGGGTCGAGGATAGGTAAGATCTAAATCTTGTGCACTCTGCCCGTCCGAGGAAGGTGGTGGTGGTAAAGCGGGGAGGAAATTCCTGGTACCTGCGGACCAATCTTCCCGTGAAGTCCACTTTAGACTTTAGATTATAATTGTTTCATACATTTTAATCGTTTTTAGTCACTTTTTACTTCATGCATAAATCATAAATTAACCAATTTTCACGGAGTGAGATAATGTCGTAAACCTAATTGATATTTGTATTGGATTGTAGATTTATATGTATTGTTTTGTTAATTTTAATGTATGGTAAATTGCACTTGAAGAGGTGTTCTATTTCAATGTGGCTACAAATAAAAACAAAAATTGCATGGAACACCTTTCGAAAATAATTACACATTATTATTATTGATGTTGTTCGGTAGTAATTATTTATCAGCCGACCAAAGAACGTATCGTACATGATTTATGCCAGATAGTGCTACCGCTATAACTAAAGCGGAAAGCTACTTTTAAAATAATTCAATACACATTATTGTGTATGATGCGCCTCGAACCCAAGCAATGTCACGGAAGCTATCAAGCAGCAGATTACAGATAGATGACAAGTATAACAAGCGAGCTTCTGGTCCAGACATGTGGTAAACGACAGCTGCTTCACCATGGAGAGAACATCACAGGGATTTGTTAAGCGCGATATTGAAAAATTCTATAAACAAGAATCTAGTTTTTCAAATACCAAAATATATATACGACCGACGCCCCTCAACCGTTCCCCCTATCGTCAGAAATCAATTTGTTCTGACATTTCCATGAAATGACACTCATTTGGGATCTAGTTCTACGCCATTGCCTTGCCATTTGAAGCCGTGTTGTAGTACTACCCTCACGGAACATATATACCCGAATATACCGGCGTTAAAAGCTAATAGCCAATACGCGAACGGTAGAATTTAATAACACCTTTCGATACACTACAGTAGTTTCGGCACTTTGCACTTCACAACACTGTAGGGGGAGGGGGGGGGGGTGCATGGGGGCTTGACGGAGGGCTGATGAAACGGCTTAACGACCCCTGATGCAGAGAGAGTTATCGAGAGGAGTGTTGATTTGATTGACAGTGAGGGAATAGTTACACACTTTGCTTTCATGTTCAACAGCCGGCATCAAGGGTGGGACACAATTAAACCATGTTTACCATGTCTATAAACTCTTGTATACTGAACACATTATCCAATATAGTTGCTGACTGAAAAAATTATAATTGGACATGAGCAACAGTTGAATGTCCGTTTTTTATTTACTTTACCGGTACTACTTTCATTTTTTCACTCTTTCCGGTTATAGTTTAATTTTACTTATGGTTCCTGGCTGTCGTTGCTCATCTACGTAAATTGTGTCTCTTGACTAATATATTGCGTTGATAAAGCAAAGTAATACATAAGATGGATCAGTCGATGGTTGGCATTTTGGTGGTACCCTTTTCTGCAGCCAGTCGATTCGGATATTATAAATGTGTGGTTGGCAACAAGAAAATAGAATAGACTGTATTGTTAAACATATTTGCATAAATCCAAATCCAAATCCAAATCCAAAATCAACAAGTAATTTTATTTTGCAAATACTCATTTTACAAACGGAGTATTGTAAATGTCTTCGTTAAATGACGTTTACATAAAGTTTCATACGGGATTCATACACACTTCATACAGCTCATATCCCACATGTCCCGACAAGGATTAGAACACTATAAAACTATGCTTGCTAGTTTCAACCACAGGCGACACCACACCATGGACGGAGAAGATGGATCCCTAAAACACACCCTACAATATTTATATTCTTTTTGTTAAGCTCAAAAACGAAGGGAAAGATTAATTTCGCTGAAGTAAGCGGGCTATACTCGACAAGCCAGAGAAGATGAATACTATGTCATGACAAAACGTTTGTGACAGTCGTGAGACGAAAGAAATTAAAAAATAATCAAAAAACAGACGATAAGGTATAAGACATGGAAGTTGAAATATGGAAGAAGAATTGAGGAGTTGAGGGTAAAAAGAGTCTATCGGACGCGACCGACTTTTGAGACGAGTTTGCCCATGTGGACGTCGTGATAGTGTGCAGTAAAGTCAATCAATTATTTTCCATTACCAATTAAAAAGAAGGTTTCGTGAGTTATTCAGTAAAGTTACCAAAGTTAACGTAAAAGAATGGAATATTAATAAATAAATAATTATGACCAAATCGTCTATATGCTAGAGGTAAACTCCGTAGTCCGTGGATTAAAATACAAATCACATTGTAACTTAACACTGTAATCCACATAAAGTATACTTTCAGTACCACGTGAACACTATGTTGTATAGTAACTTTGAAACGAGCAAAAATGGGGCAATATGTCAATTATTTTTATTTTTCAATCCACAATAACATAAATTAAATTACTCATCTCAATAAAAAACGCATATGCATACAGCAAACTTTCACACTCTATGGATGAATTAAAACGAATTTTCTACGGGAAGTCTCGAAATGGACATTATTTAAAAAATGTTACATACAGGTACTCGGCATAGACAAACGTGTCCATTAACCATTCCTTAAAGAACTAACATTTTAACAGGAGAAGACTACGTGCCTCTCGATCACCCTCACCGCCACCCCTACATATATCATCCCCCTCGCAACCCCCAGCTCGCGCCGGCAAGTGCGCCTTACGCCCTTGTCGCCCGCACACCCTCATAATACTTATGTCAATCTAAATCACGTGCTACGCGATGATTGCACACTTTTTTTTATTAACCAGCAAAACGTGTCATCGCCCTTAATTGTTCTTGTTAGGAAAGAATTCCCATCGTCTTCGTCCCCTTCGAAGAAAAAAATGTTCACTCGAGAAAAAATGAAAATGTCTTTAAATGTCACTCAACGCCCGACGCGTTTCGTTCATTGCGCGGGAATTTGTTTTGTAATAAATATTAGAAGGAAGAAATATGATTTCGAGAAATGTGCGTAACGATGACAAATGGAATGATATGAAACGGTGAATATTGTGAAGGCCGTGGGCTAACAAACGCTCTCATTGGATGAGCGTAGCGAGCGTAGCGAGCGAAGCGAAGATTCCATTTCACTACACTGGAGAAAAAAATCCGCGATGTTTTTTTTTTTTTTTTTTTTTTTTTTCTTTTTTTTTCTGTTTGTATTATTGTGTGTTTGTTAACACGATTCCGGCTAAACCGATACTCCAATTGCGATGAAATTTTATGGAGACCTTCGAAATCTCTGAACTTAGAACTGCCACGTTTTTGAGCGCAATCGGAAAATTATTTCTCATGAAAATCGCCATTTTACGAATTTTTTCGATTTTTAAAATAGTTCTTCGACTTATAACACCTACATGCTTAATTCGATTGTAATGGTTTTTTCACAGAACCTTAATTTTATGAATTAAGATATTCGTGTGAAATTTGAGCGCAATCGAAAAATTATTTCTCATGAAAATCGAAATTTTACAGGTTTTTTCTTTTTTTAAACAAGTCTTTGACTTATAACACCTACATGCTTTATCCTATTGTAATGAATTTTTCACAGAACCTTAATTTTATGAATTAATATATATTTGTAAAATTTGAGCGCAATCGAATAATTATTTCTTATGAAAATCGCAATTTTACGATTTTTTTCTTTTTTTAAAATTAAAAAAATTAAAAAATAATGTTAATTTTGTATTTTTTTAATTTAATTTAAAAAAATTATTCGACTTTGTAATAATTTTGTCACAGAACAACAGAAAATCCTCATAACACAATCATGGCAGCTCAATGCACCAATTACGCTCATCCAACAACGCGGCGGGACTTAAGCGTTTTCCTAGTATTTTCATCAGGGACAATAATTTACTAGGAAAACGCTTAAGTCCCGCCGCGTTGTTGGATGAGCGTAATTGGTGCATTGAGCTGCCATGATTGTGTTATGAGGATTTTTTGTTGTTCTGTGACAAGTCGAATAATTTTTTTAAATTAATTAAAAAAATAACACAAATAACATTATTTTTTATTTTTTTTTATGAATCGTAATTTTAAAAAAGAAAAAAAATCGTAAAATTGCGATTTTCATGAGAAATAATTTTTCGATTGCGCTCAAATTTCACACGAATATCTTAATTCATAAAATTAAGGTTCTGTGAAAAAACCATTACAATCGAATTAAGCATGTAGGTGTTATAAGTCGAAGAAATATTTTAAAAATCGAAAAAATTCGTAAAATGGCGATTTTCATGAGAAATAATTTTCCGATTGCGCTCAAAAACGTGGCAGTTCTAAGTGCAGAGATTTCGAAGGTCTCCATAAAATTTCATTGCAATTGGAGTATCGGTTTAGCCGGAATCGTGTTAACAAACACACAATAATACAAACAGAAAAAAAAAAGAAAAAAAAAAAAAAAAAAAAAAAAAACATCGCGGATTTTTTTCTCCAGTGTAGTGAAATGGAATCTTCGCTTCGCTCGCTACGCTCGCTACGCTCATCCAATTAACAATGGCAATATTTAAGAAATAATAATGGTTTATTATTAGTAATGGCGTGCGGGTATCTGACAAGAAGGGTCGTGTCCTGTATTTGGAGACCGAACTAATAGTCAAAGAAAGGTATACGGTTTTTCGGTTACAGAAATATATTTAGGGAATGGTGGAGGTGCCGGTCAAGAATTAAGATACTGTTTTGGTGGAGGTGCCGGTCCAGCCAAATTGGAATTTATAGTTTATACTCAAAATATCGTTCAATAAAAATTCAGGTTAGGTACATCACAAAATAAATTGAAAAAAAAAATCACAATGTAAAATTCTTAAATAAAGTAAAATTCGAAATCCATAAACATGCAGTATTATAACTGTCGTCTTTTCAATACCCGACCCGACTGTCGAAACCTCTACCTGCACAGTCCTAATTAATTACTATAATATGTACTTGGGCCTACGTAAAAAAACGATTAGTTTGGTAAATGCTATGCCAGTGCACAAACAGAACGTTATTTTAAAAACTAGGAAAACGCTTAAGTCCCGCCGCGTTGTTGGATGAGCGTAATTGGTGCATTGAGCTGCCATGTGTAACGCGGATTTTCTGTTGTTC
Organism: Sweltsa coloradensis; assembly: GCA_024449915.1. NCBI lineage: Eukaryota > Metazoa > Arthropoda > Insecta > Plecoptera > Chloroperlidae > Sweltsa > Sweltsa coloradensis. The sequence continues at coordinate 469 of JAMZAV010006919.1, read as the reverse complement.
TGTGAAAAAATTATTGCTAAGTCGAAGATTTTTTTAAATTAAATTAAATAAAATAAAAAATTTACTTAATTTTTTTAATAAATCGTAATTTAAAAAAAATAAAAAAATCGTAAAATTGCAATTTTCATAAGAAATAATTATTCGATTGCGCTCAAATTTAACACGAGTATATAAATTGATGAAATTAAGGTTCTGTGAAAAAAATCATTACAATAGGATAAAGCATGTAGGTGTTATAAGTCAAAGAATTGTTTTAAAAAAGAAAAAACCCGTAAAATTTCGATTTTCATGAGAAAATAATTTTTCGATTACGCTCAAATTTCACACGAATATCTTAATTCATAAAATTAAGGTTCTGTTAAAAAATCATTACAATCGGATAAAGCGTGTAGGTGTTATAAGTCGAAGAAATTTTTAAAAAATCGAAAAAATCGTAAAATTGCGTTTTTTATAAGAAATTTATTATAAT
>JAMZAV010006918.1:0-42716 GCA_024449915.1 Sweltsa coloradensis | reverse complement strand
TGTATGTCCTGGCTGTTTGTCCTTAATACATTACTACACCATTTATATCCGATCTCCATGAAACTTGGCACATATTTTTTTTTATCACGGGAAAGGTGTCTATGCTATCCATTTCGTTGTTACTCCTCCACGTGGTGATCGGTGCCTGCAAAGAGGATACATTCGTTTTTCATCCGATCTCAATGAAACTTGGCACATATATGAATTTTGTTTACGGGGAAGGTTTCTATGCTATCCGTTTTCTTGTAACTTCTCCACTTGGTGATCGTTACCTGCAAAGAGGACACACCAATAAATTGACTTCGACACCGCTACACTCCCGCGAAGGGTTCTGGCATACGTCGCAGCAACGCGCGACGGGTAAGCTATATAGTTACTTATAAACTTATAACTTACTTATAACAAGCATAAGAACACAAAACACTAGGCCTACATCCTGCACCTCTGTGTACTTGGTTGACTGACAGCTGACTGTTCCAACACAATGGCCGCTTTACCCGTGTTCAATAAGCAACAATTTTCCGTGGACTGCCGCTATGGACAATGACATACATAAGCTTTGCGTAGCAAAACGCTAAACGCTCAGTCTCCTATCCTTCACGCCGAGCGCTAGCTACCCCGTCTGGGCCCGGGGTAGAATTGGCCCAGAGGGCATGGGCTCGGCCTATCGGTAAAGGCGACTAAAGATAAAAGTCCACACTCGCCACACCACTAGTTAAGGGTAGTAAGTTTTACTCCCCAAAAATAGCAGGCGATATCTGGCGGAATCGTCGTAGGGGGGGGGGGGGGGGGGGGGACCTTTGCCCTCCTTCCCTCGACGACGATGACGACGACAATGAACCAAACTAACGCTGACGAAGACAATGAAATTGACCAACGCAGACATGAGAACCCACATTTCCAGCTTTCCTCCCCTTACCCTTGGCTGGTTCTGACAGCATGGGCCCCTCCTCCCCCCTCCCGAGGTTTGAGTAGTGCATTATGACCTAACGGTTGACGCGTCCTTAATCCCAATAAACAAACAAATTTTTCCCTAACCTAACCCTTAACTCATAAATTTTCTTTTTAAAATTAGAAAACAATATCATCATTTAACGCACCATAAACACTAGCCTAAACTTTCCATATCACAGGCGGCGCAATATGACCTAACCGGTTGAGCGTCCTAGTTTCTCACGTGGTTTCCAATCTTGGGTCATTATTATGTCGCTTGTACGTCGGGGTATACCGTCTGCGACGACCACCCTATTTGCCGCCGTGTCGCAGCCGTACCGAAACGACCGCCCTGCCTCCGCCGACACGTGCCCTCCCCCATATCAAACACTTCTATTCTACAATACATGCACATACGTGCAATGTTTTATGTGTCTTGTACGTCGGGGATACCGTCTGCGGACCGACCACCCATTTGCCGGCGCGTAATTGCGGGGGGGGGGGGGGGGGAAGCCGTCGGAGGCGACCGCCCTGCTCGCGCCACGTGCTCCCATATCAACACTTCTATTCTCATACATGCAACATACGTGCAATGTTTATGTGTCTTGTCTTTGGGTAATACCTTCTGCGACACCACCCTATTTGCCGCCGTAATCGCAGCCGTCGGAGGCGACCGGCCCTGGCCTCTGCCCGCCAAGTGCCTCCCATTCAAACATTTCGTTCTACATACAATGCAACATACGTGCAATGTTTATGTGTCTTGTACGTTGGGGTAATACCGTCTTCGACGACACGCCTATTTTGCCCGCCGTAAATCGCGCCGTCGAGCGACCGCCCTGCTCTGCCCGCCACGGTGCCTCCCCATTCAAACATTTTCTGTTCTACATACATCAACAACGTGCAATGTTTTATGTGTCTTGTACTTTCGGGTATACCGTTTGCGACGACCACTCCTGTTTGCCGTCCGGTGATCGCAGTCGTGTCCGAGGGCGACCGCCCTGCCTCCGCCGGCCACGTGCCTCCCCTATCAAACACTTCTATTCTACATACCTGCAACATACGTGCATGTGTATTGTCTTGTACGTCGGGGTACACCGTCTGCGACGACCACCCTATTTGCCGGCCGAATCGCATCCGTCCGAGGCGACGGGGGGGGGGGGGGCCCCTGCCCCGCCGCCACGTGCCTCCCCATATGCAAACCTTCTGTTCTAAACATACATGCAACATCGGCAATTTTTATGTGGTCTTGTACGTCGGGGTATACGTCTGCGACACCACCCTATTTGCCGCCGTGATCGCTGCCGTCGAGGCGAACCGCCCTGCCTCTCGCCGCCACGTGCCTCCCCATATCAAAACTTCTAAAATTCTACATACATGCAACATACGTGCAATGTTTATGTGTCTTGTACGTCGGGGTACACCGTCTGCGACGACCACCCTATTTGCCGTCGTGATCGCAGTCGTCCGAGGCGACCGCCCCTGCCTCACTCTGCCACCAAGTGCCTCCCCATATCAAACACTCTGTTTCTACATACATGCACATACTTCAATTTTATGTGTCCTTTGTACGTTCGGGTTCACCGTCCTGCGACGACCACCCTATTTGCCGGCCGTGGATCGCATGCCGTCAGGGCGAACCGCCTGCCTCCGCCGCCACGTGCCTCCACATATCAAACAGAACACTTCTATTCTACATACATGCAAACATACGTGCAATGTTTTATGTGTCCTTGTACGTCGGGTATACCGTCTGCGACGACCACCCTATTTGCCGGCCGTAATCACACCGTCGAGGGCGACCGCCCTGCCTCCGCCGCCACGTGCCTCCCCATATCAAACACTTCTTTCTACATACATGCACATACAGTGGCAATGTTTATTGTGTCTTGTACGTGCGGGGTCTACACGGTCTGGACGACCACCCTATTGGGGTCCGAGCCGGCCGTGTCACAGCGTCGAGGCGAACCGCCCTGCTCCGCCGCCACCGTGCCTGCCAAATATCAAACACTTCTATTCTACATACGTGCAACTACATGGCAATGTTTATGTGCCTTGTCGTCGGGTTTACCGTCCTGCGACCGACCACTCCTTATTTGCCGGCCGGTGATAGGGGGGGGCATCCGTCGAGGCGCCGCCCTTGCCTCCGCCGCCACGTGCATCCCTATCAAACACTTTCTATTCTACATACATGCAACATACTGCAATGTTTAATGTGCTTGGTACGGTCGGTGTAATAACCGTCCTTGCGAAGACCACCCTATTTGCGGCGTAATCGCAGTCCGTCGAGGCGACCGCCCTGCCTCCGCCGCCACGTGCCTCCCCATATCAGAGCACTTCTATTCTACTACATGCACATACATGCAATGTTTATGTGCCTTTACGTCGGGGTATACCGTCTGTCTGCGACTGACCACCCTATGCCGGCCGTGATCGCAGCCGTCGAGGCTACCGCCCTGCCTCTGCCGCCACTTGGGCTCCCCCATAGTCCAAACTTCTGTCTACATACATGCACATACGTGCAAATGTTATGTGTCTTGTACGGCCGGGTACCGTCTGCGACGACCCACCCTATTTGCCCGGCCGTAATCGCAGCCGTCGAGGCGACACGCCCCTGCCTCCGCCGCCACGTGCCCTTCCCATATCAAACATTTCTATCTACTACATGACAACAAACGTGCAATGTTTATGTGTCTTGTACGTCGGGTATACCGTCTGCGACGACCACCCTATATTGCCGGCCGTAATCGCAGCCGTCGAGGCGAACCGCCCTGCCTCCGCCGCCACGTGCCTCCCCCTATCAACCACTTCTGATTCTACATACAATCAACTACGTTCAATTGTTTGTGTCGTGTACGTAAGATCAAATTCGTCGAGAGGGGCCCATATTATTTTTGCACTCAGCCATTGGTAATTGTATTTAATCTTCTTAATTAAAGGGGTAATTACACCCGCTAAACAAAAAACTCTATTTTCAGTCAGCAAGCTAGTTAACGAATTTTTTAAACTTAACGGAAAAATTATTGGGGCTGGCCATTATTGACGCCAAATATACAAATCTTGAATTTTTCGCAGCTAGGTCCTGGAACCATCGGCAATAATGTCCCATAAGAAATAACATGGGACGATATTTATACCCCGTGACCTTGGAAGATTTTGATTCAACCCAAAAATATTGGCCATTATAACGTACTCGGTAGCTTTTTTCTTGTAAAATCCTCTTTATGTTGTATTGTAATTTGGGCGACGTGGTTCGGTCAAATGATTACCATAATGGGAGTGATTTGGAATTCATATTTTTGTGTTTAGAAGTATATTTGTGCACATTACAAGCTACGATGCTATAAATGCCTTTTAATCAAACGATGCTCTAGTATCTCTTTGAAAAAATAAAGCCGGTTTGAAACGCTAATTTAAGAATTTTTCCAAAATGCCTTTATTCTCAAATTTCTGAACAAAAAAAATTAAAAAAATTCGTATAAAGTCATATTTACAAGATATAATTTTTTAAACGGGCATTTTAGTGTGGTTTCTATGGCTATAGATTAATGGTAAAATATTTTTTTGGGATAAAAGCCTCTCACAAAGATAAAATCCGTGTCTTCTCTCGTTTCCTAAAGATTATTTTATTCATATGGGGCGCGGGTTCATTTTGTTACGTTTTGTGGAAATAGTTTTTTTTCCTCATTTTACTCTTTCTGATTCACGAGACATTTCGCAGTTTCAACGGTACGAGCCACTGACTGACACTGTGAGAGAGAGGGGTGCGCTCTTAATGTATGGCATGAGAACCCCCGTACTGGGCCCGGGGTAGAGTTGGCCGAGCCTGGCTCTGCTTTAACCGTACAAGGCGATTCGAGAGAAAAAGTCCACCTCGCAACCACTAGTAAGAAAAAGAAGGAGTATGTTACTCCCCGATAACTAGAAAGGCGAGCTTTGGCAAATCGTCGACGTAGAACCTTCCTTCCCATTCCCTTCAAGAACTCTCCAGAATGGACGACGATACAATGACAATAACGACGAGTGACAAAGTTTGCTACACCCATTTCCCCGGGCTGGTCTGTTCTGATCTAGCATGGGCTTCCTCCTCCACATATCCCTAGACTAGAGTGGTGCATGTTCACCTAACGTTTGACCGCGCGCCCTGATTCAAATAAATTTAAGTGTGTTTAAAAACAGTCAATTAATAAATCTCTTTACGATATCCCTATTCTCTATCACTAACACAATACTATTCAACCTGACACTAGAGGCGAGCTCAGTTTCAATTTCTTTTTTTCATTCACATACATAAACTTTTTTATTTTGCTATTGACTTTATTTTGCTTATTTTGTTATTTATCACTTAAAAACAATCTAATCATCAAACATCTGCATTACTCTTCTCATTTACTTCTTCACACAGGCGCGCAATAGGACCTAACCGGTTGCAAGCGCCCTAGTTTCTCACGTCGTCGTCGTCCCCAACGAGCCGACGACTACATGTCGTCAAAACTCCTCTCGCCCACTTTCCTCACCCTATGTATTCCCTATATACCAGAGTGGCGATTACGACCTAGCGGTGAAGCGCCCTGGAACAACATAAACCATATAGTTCATAGTCACTTTAAAAAAAAATCTTTCAAATAACTACTTTAAAATCACTATCATTGTTATTTTATAATCTAAAAAAAACAATATACAGCAAGCTTACACCATTTACTTACAATATCCGAGGCAGCGCTATCTGCCCCAAGTGGTAGTAAGCGCCCTAAGTGCCTCATGTCGACTGTTTTTCGGGGATTGTGCCTGAGAGCATTGCTCTGCTTATCGTAAAAGGCGAGGAAATAGGTATAGGCCAAGACGTATTGGCTCTGCTAATCGTAAAACAAGGCGTTTCAAGAGAAAAAGGTCTCCTCGCAAGCATCCGCTAGAAAGAGGGGAGAAAATTACTCCTCAGAAACTAGAGGCCATACGCTGTCAAATCTCTTCGGAACACCTCCCCTTTCCTGACGATCTTTTCGACGACGAGAAAATGAACACAACGTCGATGCAAAGACAATGACGACCGCCACGTGAAACGCCCGTTCCCGCCCCAATCCATACCGTGGCTTTGTTCTGAATCAACATGGGTCCCTCCACCCCATAGATCCTGGCTAGAGTGGTGCATTATAACCTAACGGTTGGACAGCGTCATTAATCCAATATACCAACATCCTTTTATAAATATAGATTCATCATCCCCCGTCTGTGCACCCCCCCCCCCCCCCCCAGGTAGAATTGGCCAGAGCATGGCTCTTCTAATCGTTAAAGTCGATTAAAGAGAAAAGTCCACCTCGCAAACATTCAGCTAGTAGAGCGGAGTATCTTTCTCCCGAAACTAGAGCGAGCTCTGGCACGCGTCATCGTGTACCTTGCCCCCTCCGTTGACGACCCCCCGGCGCGATGACAATGACACAGACGAACGATGACAAGCCGATGACGACCGCGACGGTGAGAAACCCCACTTCCTCCCATTTAACCTGAAAAAATAAAACAAAGTACCAGTAACTGGTTTCTGACCAGCATAAGCCCTCTTATACCCGCACCCCCCTTAGGCTACGTGGTGCATTATGACCTAACTAGTTACGCGTTCTTAATCCAAATGAACCAAAATTAGATCATCACGAGGCGCAATGTTGACCACACCGGTTTTAGCGCCCTAGTTTTCTCACGTTGTCGTTTTATTTACTCGATGGAAGGGTTATCGCATTTCCAGTGATGCACTATATATCTTGGTTTTCATTAAACATGTGTTCCAATTGTTTTAATTGTTCTCCTCCCCGTCTGGGCCCGGGTAGAATTGGCCAGAGCATGCTCTGCTAATCTGTAAAAGACTATCAAGAGAAAAAGTCTACTCGCAAACAGCTGCTAGTATGAACTGTAGTATTTTATACTCCCCAAAAATAGATGTGAGCTCTGGCAATCGTCGTCGGTGACCCATGCCCCCTTCCCTGTACGGCCCCCGAAACGACGATGACTAAAATGACACCACAAACGATGACGAAGAACAATGATGACCCCGACGTGGGAACACCCCTTTCCTCATTTACCCTTGGCTGTTTTCTGACTCAGCAATGAGCCCACCCCCCTCCCCCCCGCCCTAGTAAGAGTGGTGCATTATGACCTAACGGTTGACGCGTCCTAATCCAAAGAAAAATTATAAACACCTTGGATAGTCCTTGATGATAATGCTGGGTAGATTTTCTCCAATATTTGAATCTTGTCATTAGACTGTTCCTGCCATTTCTGCTCATCAAACTTTAACGGCTAGCTAGTCACCGTGCGTCCTGAAGAAGTTGAATCATGTCATGCTCAAACGGTTTCACATGATACGGATATGATAGCTTTGTAATAGGGGAGTAGGCCTATAGTACTTTCCCCGAAACTAGAAGGGGGGGGGGGTCTGGACGTCCGTCCGCGGAGACCTTGCCCCCTTGCTTGGACGACCCCCCGGCGACGATGACAATGACACCAACGAACCACTGACAAAAACGATGACGACGCGACGTGAGAAACCCCATTTCTCCCCCGTACCCGTGGCTGGTTCTGACCAGCATGGGCCCCTCCTTAACCCCCCCCCCCCCCCCCCTCCCCTAGGCTGAGTGGTGCATTATGACCTAACGGTTGAGGTGTCCTTAATCCAAATAAACTACAAAAAAACATGACATGATGATGCGGTTTTCATTCTCATTTATTTTATAACCCATGACAAAACATATTATACTACATTGTCATAGGAATTTTTTTTTTTCATGGAAACCTGTTAAGGGTGCAATTAGCCCCTCTTCAGGTGAACTAGGTGTTGTGCGGATGAAAATTGTGAAGGATGTCCAAGGACTATTTTAGAGGACTCAATCCCTTTGCATTCGCCTTAACGACTGTGGAATTACCGGAGAGAGAAAAAAAAAAGGAGTGTGTTTGTATCCAAAGAGCCTAATGTCGTGCCTATTGTGATGACCTGTGGAAGCTTCTACAGATCGGTAAATTTATCACAGCTCGAAGACAGCACGTGCAAATTAGATTGAACAATAATAAGTGCATGGGCTCGAAACGGGGGGCCGATTCTCTCCCGAAAAACTCAGTGCATTCACTTGTGCCGTCTTCAAGGAATCCAAAATGACCGCACAACTATCGTTTAACAATGTAGAACTTCTATTCAAAACAAATGTCCGTCTTCTCGGCATGGTGTTTGACAAAAGCTGAAATTGGTGAAAAGACCACGTTGTTGAGTTACGCAAAAAATTGCATGTTGAAAATCAACCTATTGAAAGTTCTCAGTAATACAGCGTGGGTGCAGATAGGACCTTGCATGGTTGAGGAATTTACGGATCTTCTGAGTTTTTGCTCAAGAATGGACTATGGATGTTTCGTCTACTCTTTCAGCAAGTAACCAACCCTTAAAACTTCTAGACACTGTCGCCCATTGTGGTCTTCGTATTGCTCTTGGTGCATTTTCGAACATGGCCCGGTAGTCAGCTTGTATGCGAGTCAGGTGGTGATCCCTCCTTGGCAGACAACGGAGAGACCTCTTGTGGGTACGTATGTAAGAAAATTAAGCTATGCCTAACCATTCCAGCAATCGGAATGTTTACACGACATATGTTCAGACCCTTTGCTAACAAACCAGACATCTCTTCCAACGGGTGAGATGTAACACTTGTGGGTTTAATCTTATAGAATTTCATCTGCAAAGTTTTTAATTTTTTGTATTTAGCATAACCCGCCCCTGGTTTACACCAGAGCCGATTATTATATTTGACCGTTTGTCGTTTTGGGGGGGGGAATAAAAACTCACTTGCGATAGGTTTCAAATTAACTTTAGAGAGTTTTGCCATGACATCAAAGGTTTTAATTGGTATTCACAGATGGCTCCAAAAATTTGACACAAGGTGGAAGAGTGCTTTTTTTTTGCGCCAACTTAACTGAACGTTTCAGGTTTTTTATTAATTAATATTATCTAGCGACGTGGTTTTCAGTTTTCACTGCAGAGTTAGTCGCCATCCTGGGAGCTCTTAAAAAACATTCAAACGCTGGTCCGTTGTGGAGAGTCCATTTGTGTTCCAGATAGTTTAAGTTCACTTCCAAGCTATAGAACTTCAATGTATTCAAGGTTCATCTTTGGTACAAGACATCCAATTCTATTTTAGAAAAACTAATCTCTATGGGTTATATAATATAGAGTTTTGCTGGAAACCTGGACAGACGTGTGCATAGAGGGAAATGAACCCGCTGATAGGGCAGCTTAAGGAAGCTTCCCAGCGTCTCGACGTTGGTTTTAATCTAGTTCTTGTTCCAGAATGTCAAGAGTGGATTCAAGCAAAGATTGTTGATTTGCGACAAGCATCTTGGATGTGTTGCAAAATTAACAAATTTGCGTAGTGTGGATGCCCACCTTGACTAACAAATTTGTCCACCTACTCTCGACTCTCACTAGAAGAGGATGGTATTGTCTAGACTTCGTATAGGGCACACACGACCTAACCCACGGATATCTCTAACAAGAAAAGGTTATTTCCATATGGTGACACATGTGATATCCTTTAACCGTGCATCATATGCTAGGCAGAATGTACCAAATATGAATTGCCTTGCGCATGCAATTTGATTTTCTCCAATCAAGAAGAACTTCTATCATATGATAACGGCGACAACCTTTCCGAAATTTCTCATCCAAATTCATCTTTTAACAAACTTTATTAACTTCCTACACATTTCTTTATTTCTTTATTTCATTTACATACATAACTTTATTTTCTATTACTTTCTTCATCTTCCAATTTATTTTGTTATTTTATACAGCTTGAAACAATCTTTCATCAACTACCTGCATAAACTCTTCTAATTACTTTCATTCACGGCGGGGCCGCAATATGACCTACCGTTGAAGCGCCCTAGTTTCTCACGGTCGTGTCGTGGAACCGGGTGAAAATCCTTCTGTCAGGATTGCCGGTCCTCGACGGGATTCGACACGCGAGAACCAATCTTCCCGAGCGCTAGAGCGCCCGAGCCAACACTGTCGTATTAATCATATGAGGCTCATAAAACTAAACGGTGGACGAACCCATTAACCTAATACCAAACAAACAAACAACAAACAAACAAACAAACAACAAACTTAAAGGTTAACGCGTGCTATCCCACCACAATCCCATCCGCGTCTTGGCCCAGGGTAGTATAGGCCCAGAAGCATGTCTCTGCTTACATTCTCTGCACTCCTGAGGTGCGCTGAATACAAGCTGCTCAGCTACGTAGTCTCCGTCTGGGCCCCCGGGTAGTATAGCCCAGAGCATGGCTCTGCTACATTCTCTGCACTCCTGAGTGCCTGATACAAGCTGCTCAAGCTACGTAGTCCCGCGTCTGGGCCCAGGGTAGTATAGGCCCAGAGCATGGCTCTGCTCTGCAATCGTCGTCGGTGACCTTGCCGCCATCCCTTGACGACCCCTTGACGACGATGACGTCAATGACACCACGAATAATGACAAAGACTATGACGACTGCGACGTGAGATTTCCCTTTTCTCCCTTACCCGTGGCTGGTTCTGACCAGCATGGGTCCCTCCTCCCCAAACCCCGTCTGGGCCCGGGGTAGAATTGGCCCAGAGCATGGCTCTGCTATTCGTAAAAGGTGATTCAAGAGAAAAAGTCAACCTCGCAAACATCATCTAGAAAGAGCGGAATATCTTATCCCGAAACTAGAGGCGAGCCTGGCAATCGTCGACGGGGACCTTGCCCCCTTACCTTGACGACCCTCCGGCGACGATGAAAATGACACAACAAACGATGACAAAATTGATGACGACCGCGACGTGAGAAACCCCTCGCCCGTGGCTGGTTCTGACCAGCATGGGCTCCTCCTCCTCCCCCCCCAGGTTAGAGTGGTGCATTATGACCTAACGGTTGACGCGCCCTTACTCCTAATAAAATTAAATTAATAACCAAAAATACTTTTTAATTTCTCATTCAAATAAATTGTATTAACAAAATTAAATTTAAACATAATTTTTTCATCAAACACACCAACAATTTATTTCATAAGCTTACAATATCACTTGCGGTTGAACCGGTTGAAGCGCCCCAGTTTCTCACGTCGTTGTCATCCATTCCGATCAGAGCTTCAGTTAGAACATGGCCCAGGGTATTGTGAGAGGCCGACGGTAGGCAACCGCAAAGCCCATTCAGCCAGTAAGACAATACGAGTTTAGTGTTAAACATAGTTATAATAATGAATTGTAAATTACGCTGTGGATCACAATTTCATTGTTATTTGCAAAATCTTGAATTACTTGTAAATTGCCGTAATTTAACTAGGTTAATTAAGTAAAAAACGATAAAATGAGGTAAACTAACTTATACTAAAATAAGTGAACTAACTTTTATTTATATACATCGTTAATCCCCCGTCTGGGCCCGGGGTTGAATTTGACCCCGATGACTCTGCTAATCGTAACAGGCGATCGTAAAATCGTAAAGGCGTAAAAGGCGCAAACATCAGCTAGTATGAAGGGTAGTATTTTACTCCCCGAAAATAGAGGCGAGCTCTGCCAATCGTCGTTGGGGAACTTGCCCCTTCCCTGACGACCCCCCCGGCGACGATGAAAATGACAAAACGAACGTTGACAAAGACGATGACGACCGCAACGTGAGAACCCCCTTTCCTTCCCTTACCCGTGGCTGGTTCTGACCAGCATCGGCCCCTCCTCCCCCCTCCCCGTGGGTTAGAGTGGTGCATTAGGACCTAACGGTTGACGTGTCCTTTATTCAATTAAACAAAAAAACTTCCCGAATCCCTTGGACTAGTGTGACCCTTTTTGGCCTTACGGTTGACGTGCCCTTTAATCCGTCTAGGCCCGGGGTAGAATTTGGCCCAGAGCATGGCTCTCCTTATCGTAAAAGGCGATTCAAGAGAAAAAGTCCACCTCGCAAACATCAGTTAGTAAGAGGGGATTATAATATTTCTCCCCGAAACTAGAGGCGCGCTGTGGAAATCGTCGTCGGGGACCTTGCCCCCTACCCTTGACGACCCCCCGACGACGATGACAATGACGACCGCGACGTGAGAAACCCCCCCTTCCTCCCCTTACCTGTGGCTGGTTCTGACCAGCATAGGCCCCTCCTCTCCCCCCCCCCCTTAGGCTAGAGTGGTGCATATGACCTAACAATTGACGCCCAAATAAAAAAAAAAACTCAAACAAAGAAAAAATAAATAAATAAATAAATAAATTTATTTAGGGTCTACCCACTCAGTTATATAACTGATTTTCAGAATCAAGAAACTTTCTAAATTTCTCTTTCAAAGTAATTCATATCACATATTTTAATTCACATAAAACACATTTTTTATTGTCATTAAAATAAATAGTTTTCATTTGCTATATTATCCCCAAATTGCTTGTGACTTTTTCTGACCAGCACCGCCTGGCCACTTCGCGTCCTCTTGTCATCCTTACGTTTTTTTCGTATGAAAATATAAAGATTAATTCCCTAATTATTTCGATTTCAAACGATGCGCAATATGACCTAACGGTTGACGCGCCCAAAAACCTAAAAAACAAAATTTTAAACTTTTTAATAAAAAAAATAATTAATTTTAAATTATAAAATTTTTTTTATTAAGTTAAAAACAAATAATTATTAAATACACCATAAACTCATTTCACTGATTAAAACAAGGCGGTTAAACGTTTTGAAGGCCTAATTTTAAATTGTACTCAAACTTATCTTTAAAGGGGCATAAGAGTTACATCACAGCGTGTACTATTTCTTACGCGTATATATGGGTAGTTTGCCCCCCCCGGGAAAAATAGGGCGAGCTCTGAAAATCTCGCGGGGAAAATTTCCCCTTCTTCATTGCGACCCCTCGAAGACGATGACGACAAAGACCCACGAACGATGACAAAAAACAAATTCCCCTAGGGTTTTAAATTGGTGCAATGACCCCAAAGGTTTATGAGTGCTCAAAACCCCCCCCCCCCCCCCCCCCAAAAAAACGTGTGGTTATTGCCGAATTTTTTATAAAGATTGAATTGGCCCAGAGCATGGATCTTCTAAACGTAAAAAAGATTAAAGAGCAAAAATCCCCCCTCGCAAATCCCCGTTTGGGGCCCGGGGGAGAATTTGGCCCGAGAGGGGTCTGCAATCGAAAAGGCGATTTAAGAGAAAAATCCACCCCGCAAACATCAGCTAGAAAGAGCGGAAAATTTACTCCCCGCAACTAGAGGGGAGCTCTGGCAAACGTCGTCGGGGGAAAACCCCCATCCCTTGACGACCCCCGACACGATGAACTGACCAAAGAACGATGACAAAGACGATACGACCCCCGACGTGAGAAAAACCCCTTCCCCCCCCTGCCCATATCGGTTCTTTAAAAACATGTGCCTCACCACCCCCCTGTCGCTGGTTTTGGTGGGTATTATGACTTTAAGGTTTTACGCGCCCTTGATTCAAAAAAACATTAAAAAAACAAAATCACAGGGGGCGCAAAAGGACCTAACCCTTTTAAGCCCCTGTTTTTAATTGTCTCTTAGCACCGAAGACTGTTACCCTATCTCACAGCTAGACACCCCCAAGTTGGAAAAATTTTCCGCTCTCAAATTGTCACGGTAATTTACTTTCTCTTCAGTTATTAAAAACAATTCCAAAAATAATGCCATTGTAGATAAATGTATAGGGAGCAAGTGAAGTTGAAGTGAAAAGCTGGGGTTTACGTTTTAAAAGGGGAGAAAAGACGCATCGTCCGTTAGCAAACTAACTATTAATAAGGTTGGCGGTTGCGTCGGGAACCCTCCCGTTCCCTTGAGACCTCCCCCACTACGTCGACCAGGAAAACCGAACGATGACAAAGCCATCACCCGGCTGGGCCGAGGTAGAATTTGGCTCGAGCATGGCTCGCTGATCGTACAAGGGGGGTTTTAAGAAACAAGTATCTCGCAAATTCCTGTATAAAAGAATAGAAAAAACCCCCCAAAAAACGAGAGTCGGGTCGGCAGTCGTTTTGGAGTCCTGTTTCACTTCCTTTTACGACCCCCCCGACGAAAAAACCGGGGAAAACACTAAGTTGAAAAGAAAAATAACGACCACGACGTGGAACCCCCTTCCCCCCCTACCCGTGGGGGTTCGAGATCATGGTCCCCTCCTCCCCCCCCCCCGGCTGAGTGGTGCATTATGACCAAACGGTTGACGCTTCCTTAACCCAAAAACAAAAAACCAAAATAACCCAACGGTTGACGGCCCTAATCCAAATAAAACCCAAAAAAAAACAGTACTACAAAACAAAGCCCTGCGATGCGTAATTAGGGGAAAAAATTACCCCAATAAAATAATGCATTAGAATGGTTAAATTTTTAAAAAAAAATATCTTCTTAGTCTTGTTTTTATTCATAAGATTAGAAGTTATAGTAAGATGGCTGAGTATCTAGGAGAAACGATGAGAGATATTAAACAGGTACACAATATCAATACAAGAGGGGCAAAGGACGGTAACCATTTCATGGCAGACTGCATAGGAAGAAATGGCAAAAAAGTATATTTATATGAAGTCATGGTGTTTAATTAATTATCTTGTAAAATTAAATAAATCAAACGCCTAGGCTTGTTCAATTCTAAATGTAGCAATTGGATAAGAAGAAGGGGGAGAGAGGGCTTAAACTAGTAAAATAGAAGTAAGAGATTTAAATTGTTAAGTAATTAAATGATGTACAAATTAGATAAGTTAGATTAACTGAAACAAAATATGGAAATGCACTGTAATAGATGAACAATAGTGACAGACATTACGTATTTTAAGAAAGAACAATTACAGAACTGATGTAATATACATGAAATGTAACCGTTTTGGCTAAATGAGCCATCAAATAAATAAATACAATACAATACACACGTCTAACTCACGGATATCTCTTCACCAGAGAAAGGTAGATCACAGATGTGACACATGTGATGCACCTTTAACCGTACATCATATGCTAGCAGAATGTGCCAAATATGATGCCTTGCGCACGCAATTTGATCTCTCCCAATCATATCATATAATTCTATCATATGATAACGGCGACTTACTTTCTAAATTTCTCATTCAAAGTAATTTATTTAACCAAATTTAATTTACATAAAACCATTTCATTTCAAATACACTTCATTCTTTTGCTATAAGCCTACGATCAACAACATAATTTTCTTTTCTTTTATAAAGTAAGTAAACAATATAATCATCAAACACACCACAAACTAATTTCATTAACTTTCAATATCACAGGCGGCGCAACCTAACCGATTGAAGCGCCATCGTTTCTCACGTCGTCGTGGTTCCCATGAAAATCCTTCTCATGGTAAAATTGTGCGGACACAATTGACCACGTTTATTGATAGCTATTCTCTTGTCCATGCCCCGTCTATGCACGGGCTAGAATTTGGACCAGAGCTCGGCTCTGCTTATCGTAAAAGGCGAGCAAAGAGAAAAAGTCCACCACGCAAGCATCATCTCTAAATTTCCTTTAAAAATAATGTTTATATAATATTTTATTATCAATAAACATTTTTTTTTCAACAGGTAGCAAATATTAACAGTAAAAAACTCAAAGCGGGCTAGAGCGACTTTAACCAATAAGTTATTTGACTGGGTTAGTAAAAACTAAATAGGCATACGTTTTTAAATGTTTTAACGAATCATTTAACTAAACTTCAATGCAAAGTCCTTGAGGTTTCAACAAAAAACAAAATAAAAAAGATCTCAAGACCTTGCTTAAAGGTAGGACCATCCAGAGGACCGTGGTTCAGAATGCAATTGTTAAAGGAGGCTGCGATTTTATTTACTGTGTGGAAGTTTTTTTTTATAGGCAATTTTGTTGATTTTCATTGACATTGACGACCATTCTTCCAAGACAATCGAATTGAAAGTGTATAGGGCACACACGCCTAACACACGGATATCTCTTAACCAGAGAAAAGGTTATTCCCATATGTGACACATGTGATGTACCTTTAACCGTACATAATATGCTAGCAGAATGTACCAAATATGATGCCTTGCGCATGCAATTTGATCTCTCCCAATCATATGAAGAACTTCTATCATATGATAACGGCGACAAACTTTCCAAATTTCTCATCCAAAGTAATCTATTTAACAAACTTTAATTAACTTCATACACATTTCTTTCTTTTCTTTATATTCATTTACATACATAACTTTTATTTTGCTATTACTTTCTTCATCTTCAATTTATTTTGTTATTTATACACTTAGAAAACAATCTAATCATCAAACATACCTGCATTAACTCTTCTAATTTCCTTTCATTCACAGGCGGCGCAATATGACCTAACCGGTTGAAGCGCCCTAGTTTCTCACGTCGTCGTTGAAAGTGTATGAATATGTGGTAAACGTTGAAATATTATCGTAACAACATTGTTCAAGTAACAACAATAACATAAAGGTATCTGTAGAAAGAGTTTGCTGAATTGAATGTGGCAGTCGATCAAGAAAACTGGTCAGCTGATATCGATGTGGATTAAAGAAACTACATGATGGGACAAACACAACTTGAAGACAATTTCCTCCCCTCCCTTGTTTGGTTCTGACCTGAGTGGGTCGTTCCTCCTCACATAACCTATTCTAGACTAGAGTGGCGCATTGTGGCCTAACGGTTCATGAGCCTTTAATCGTATTACACTTCAATAAATGTTTTAAAATATCTGCCCATACCCTAGGCTGGTTCTGACCAGCTTGGGACTTTCCTCCCCCAGACTATATACTAGGCTATAGTGCCGCATTATGACCTGATGGTTCATGCGCCACTAATCATACTACATGTGGAATTGTCCAGAATTCGAATAGGACATACACGTCTAACTCACGGATATCTCCTAAGCAGGGAAATGTCATCCTCAGATGTGACACATGTAATGTACCTTTAACCGTAAATCATCGTTAGCAGAATGTACGAAATATGATGCCTTGCGCTCGCAATTTGATATCTCCCAATTAAGTGAAGAACTTCCATCGTATGATAACGGCAACAAACATTCTAATCCCCGTCTGGGCCCGGGGTAGAATTGGCCCAGAGCATGGCTCTGCTAATCGTTAAAGGCGATTCAAGAGAAAAAGTCCACCTTGCAAACATCAGCTAGTAAGACCGGAGTATCTTACTCACCGAAACTAGAGGCGAGCTCTGGCAATCGTCGTCGTGGACTTTGCCCCCTTCCCTTGACGACCTCCCCGACGACGATGACAATGACTCAACGAACTATGACAAAGACGTTTGACGACCGCGACGTGAGAACCCCCTTTCCTTCCCTTACCTGTGGCTGGTTCTGACCAGCATGGGCCCCTCCTCCCCATCTCCTAGGCTAGAGTGGTGCATTATGACCTAACCGTTGACGCGTCCTTAATCCAAATAAACAAACAAACAACAATCATAAATCAAATTAAATTCACATCATCCATATTTCTTTAATTTCTTTATTTTTTACTCACATAACTTATTTTTATTTTGCTACAGCTTTTATCATTATTTTATTATGTTATATGTACACTTAGAAGACAATCTAATCATCAAACACACCAATAACTCATCTCATCAACTTTCATTATCACAAGTGGCGCAATATGACCAGCCGGTTGAAGCGCCCTAGTTTCTCACGTCGTCGTCCATGAATTGATAAGATGGATACTGCGTGCATAGCTAGTGAAATTGTGTGTTAGTATATTTGGTTAGTTTTGTACTTTTTGTAGTTTTGTACATTTGGTAATTTAGTAAATTTATAAATTCGAAAAAATTGATAAATTTGTAAATTTGGTTATTTGGTATTTCATAACTTTTAAAATTTGAAATTTTATAATGGGTTGTATTTTAAACAGATTTATCTAAGTGGCCGTGAATTACGAGAATCGTGTTGTTTACGTTGTGAACGAAGGCGGTGAGTCCAACAAGCCGATGCCAGTGTTGCTTTTGTTTCTGTTAGGAGCTTCACATTTGCCATGGGTTTGAGAGCAATGGCATTTGAACGGGTCAGATATTTATATTAAACTTCTTATTCACACCATGGAATATTCAGAGCTCGTGTTCTTACACATTATAAGTCTGTTCCCACAGAGAATCATTGGAAGTGGCTCTGTGAACCAACCTAGGACCCGGGAGAAGATATCCAGCATCGCTTTGCCCAGCAACCGAGGTGTCTACAACCATCTTAGTTGGCGTGTGCGTCTTGATACAAGAAATAACTCAGATTGGGAAGTGCAACTCGTGACTTTGTCGTGGTTTCACCTGCTAGAATGAGAGAAAATAACTAAAGGAAACTTAAAGACAATTTATAGATGACGAAAGCTATGTAAGAACCTCTCTCCCCTTTTCCTTCCCCTACCCGTCGCTGGTTCTGACCAGCATGGGATTTTCTTCCCTATATCGGCAGGGACCTCTCCCCCTTATCTTGTCGAAGTCTCCAACGACGTCCATCTCTCAAACATAAGCTATAGTATAAGCTTATGTGATTCCTCAAATTAGATGCGAGCTATGGACTTCGTCGTACCTCTACCGCTTCCCTTGACGACGTTGACGACTAGTTATGACACTAAGCCCGGGGTAGAATTGGCCCACAGCATGGCTCTGCTAATCGTAAAAGGCAATTCAAGAGAAAAAGTCCACCTCGCAAACATCAGCTATAGTAAGAGCGGAGTATCTTACTCCCCAAACTAGAGGCGAGCTTTGGCAATCGTCGTCGGGGACCTTGCCCCCTTCCCTTGACGACCCCCCGGCGACGATAGATAGATATTTTTATTCACTTATACTAACAAGTACAGTGTACAAGTATAACTCTTTGCAGAGAGAAAGTGAATAGTCCATAATTAATAATTAATAATAAAAGTGATAGTAATTATAATGACATACACAGTGTTAGAAGAAAGAATAGTTGGATATAATGCATAATTGATAATTGATATGGATATTGATATTGATAATTGTATGATGATTGATAATATTTATATATATATATATATATGATGATTCATTAATTAATTAATAATGATAAACACAGTGTTTACGTTAAAGTAGAGTAGATGCAAAACAATAGCATGCGCTACTATAGATTAAGAACTCATATATAATAAAGAAAATTTGGATATAAAGCAATTTTTGATGTGATATTGTGATAATAATTGCTGATGGCACAGAAAACAGCAATGATGTACAGTAGAATGTGTCTAGTATATATTGATATTATATGTTAGTACTTTAGATAGAAATTAAAAAAGTGACTACACCGGTTTTTTTTAATTTCTATCTAAAGTACTAGCATAACAGCGTCATAGTCGCCTACTATAAAGCAAAGGTAAAACATCATATATATATAAAACATATATATATGTTTTAAGTATCTTTACGGTAAATAATCACGCACAGTATTATAAAAAATAACTTTAATCCCAACGTTTCAGAAAACTATGTTTCCATTTTCAAGGGAAGGTTAAAAACAAAAATTCAATAAACAACAACAGCATTATAAAAATAGACAAATTGAAACAAAAAACACACTTCCTTGCAAACATAGAGTATTACAAAGATCCCATTGCAGTGAACCTAAAATCAAATCACTTGGTTGCATTGTGAGTGTGACTTCTTGTTACCATTCTAGCAGGCCTATCGCTGTCTACATGTCTTGGTATCTTACTCGATAAAATAGACAACCTTACAATGTGTCGAGCTTTGAACAATGCTGATGTGGCTAGAACTCGTCAGAAGAACAAGTTTGATAGGCTACAAAACAATGCTTCTTGGCGTAGGCCTACCGTCTCAACCAACTACAAACTAAACCCAGACAAGGTTGTTGCGAATTTTTCTTCCGTACAGCTTAACGAAGCTAGCAAGAATGTTTTAAGTAAAGGTTTTAACTTCGCTGTTGCTCCAAAGAAGCTACCTGTGGAAAGAATTATTTGTGGCGTAGAAACTGCAATTATGGGTTTACCTGATGCACTAGCTGAACAGATAAGACAAGATACCTCATCCATTCTTAGAAAATCCAAGCCTCCAGCCCGCAACATCACGAAAGAAGAGTTTCAAGCTTTAAACCAACTTAAAAATAACCCAAACATCACAATACTTCCTGCAGATAAAGGTAATGCTACCGTAGTTATGGACACTATTGACTATAGGGAGAAAATGTCTAGGATTTTAGAAGATCCTACATACGTACTAACTGAGCAAAACCCAACAGTTTATTTAGAAAAGAAGACCAAGTCTCTAATTGTTGCGTCCCCTATTGACAAACAAACTCAGAAGTATCTCATTCCTAGAGAGAAGTCATCTCGAATCCCTCGTCTGTATGGACTTCCAAAGATCCACAAAGCAAACTTACCATTAAGACCGATTGTCAGTGCAGTAGGATCACCTACACAGGCTCTGGCAAAACATCTCGCTAATTGTTTGCAGCCCTTTTCTGAAGATGCAAAATCTTACGTGAAAAACTCTGCACATTTCATAAGTCTTCTGGATAACATCAGGCTAGACCCAGGCGATATATTGGTGAGTTTCGACGTTGTTTCTCTCTTCACTAAGGTACCTGTAGTATGAAGCTATGAAAATAATCTCAGAAAAATACCCTGTCGCAAAGCATGTTGTCACTTTGTCGCAGCATTGTATGTCATCTACATACTTTGTTTATGAAGGACAATTCTATAAACAAGTCATAGGCGCACCGATGGGCTCACCGTTATCACCAGTTGTAGCAAATTTGTATATGAAAGATTTCGAGACCAGAGCACTCGAATCGTCCCATTACAAACCTCGAATTCTGTTGAGATACATTGACGACTATTTTGTAATTTGGCAACATGGGCAAGAAGAGCTACCGAGTTTTTTAAACCACCTAAACTCTATCCATTCTGACATTCAATTCACCATGGAAGTTGAAGTAGACGGAAAACTGCCTTTCCTTGATGCCTTGATAATAAGGAAACCTGATGGACGTTTGGGCCACACTGTATACAGAAAGCCAACTCATACCAATAGGTATCTGCAGGCCTCTTCACATCATCATCCTTCGCAACTTCGATCAATAGCATTTACTTTGGCTACACGTTCTCGAAGAATAACTGACGATGAACATTTAGACGAAGAAGGCAAGATTCTACGTGAGGCACTGCTCAGTAATGGGTTTCCTAACCGGTTGTTCCACAAGGCTTGGAAAAGAAGAACCAGAGCAGAAGAAACTCAAGTCGATCCAGTAGACAAACCAAGAGCCACTGCATATTTGCCATATGTTCGAGGGACCACCGACCGAATTGGCAAACTACTGGCTATTGAAAACATCAAAACGGTCTTTTCGACAGATAGAACCTTAGGCGAAATGATTGGTAGCCACAAAGACAAGATTCATTTGGAGGGTTGGGGCGTCTACGAGATTCCGTGTGGAGACTGTTCGCAGACATATGTTGGACAAACTGGTCGAAATATGTCGATGCGTCTACAGGAACACAAACTCGCCGTCAACAAGATGGAAACAACATCTGCTTTGGCACAACATGTCAAGAAGGAGGGTCATTCCATTGATTTTGACGGAATGAGGCCTCTTGCCATGGTAAGCCATCTATCTAGTCGAATCGTCAGAGAGGCAGTGGAAATTGAGAAGCGCCCACTCAATCTTAACAAACGAGACGATGGCAAGCGTTTGGCTCAATCGTGGAAGCCTGCTTTGATTGAGAGGTTAGTCAAAGAAAGCGGTATAGCGGCTGATAGAGTGCCTGCAGTTCTAGACGAACGTGGGACGGTCCGGACGGACCCAACCATCTTGTCTAGAAATTTGGAATCCAGCAGAATGACTAGAAGTCATACTGCAGCTCTTGAAAAGTATGAGACTGAGCGCCTGTGGTACCAAGACATGTAGACAGCGATAGGCCTGCTAGAATGGTAACAAGAAGTCACACTCACAATGCAACCAAGTGATTGATTTTAGGTTCACTGCAATTGGATCTTTGTAATTCTCTATGTTTGCAAGGTAGTGTGTTTTTTGTTTCTATTTGTTTATTTTCATAATGCTGTTGTTGTTTTATTGAATTTTGTTTTTAACCTTCCCTTGAAAATGGAAACATAGTTTTTCTGAAACGTTGGGATTAAAGTTATTTTTTATAATACTGTGCGTGATTATTTACCGTAAAGATACTTAAAACATTAACCATGGATCACGAAAGCTTAAGACAAAAATATATATATATATTATATATATATATATATATATATTTTATATTATATATATATATATAATATATATGTAGTATCGGGTTTTGGGGTTTTCGTCCACGTGTAGTGTTTGTAAGGTGGTGGTACATACCTTTTAAAACAACGTTTCGCTAGAATATCCTCCAGCATCTTCAGGTTATGACAGGACCGGGCTTGCCTCTCTGCTTCCTCGTCGCTGGGCGGGCTCGGAGTCCGAGTCCGCCGTTGGGCAAGAGCCCAACACGTCCCAACAACGGGTCACTCTATCGATTTCGACAACACACGTGCTCTGATAAGAGAAGAGCACTTTCGCACACGAGTGATTAGAGAAGCAATAGAGATACACAAACGCCCCCACACGATGAACAGGAGGGATGACGCACTCGTCTTGCCAGCATCTTGGAGGCCTGCCTTGGTGTCACACTCAAGACAACCTCAACACCCCCAAACTATGCCCATGCCCCCTAATGTACAGTGTATCACCTCGCCGCAAACAATAGATGCGGAAGAATACACAGGTCCGACTACACGTAGCCGAAGCCGTCTGGTTTAATGTTTGTTTGTTTTTACCTGGGCTGAGTCGGGTTGCGTGCGCAACTTGATTACGTACATTGAGTTGGAGAGTATATAAACTAGCAGAGTTGTTACGCGAGGTCATTCCCACGTCTGCAGTCGAGGCAGCAGCAGTAGTTTTTTCTGAGCTGTTAGGGTTTCGTCCTGATGATGGCTGATGTGATTCAGCCGAAACGTCGACCAGCTGACAATGGTCCTTGTGTAGGCCTGCTAGAGAGAAGAGGAAATACACGAACAAAAACCCTAAAACAAAATTTGGATATAACTATGACGGTTCGTGAAAACCTACGTGCTAATATATAATATATATATGATGATTGATTGATTGATTAGTGTTTATGGTAAAGCAGAGTAGATGCAAAATATGCCCTACTAGATTAAGAATTCATATAGAATAAAGAAAAATTAGATATAAAGCAATAATTGATATGATATTGTGATAAGAATTGCTAATGGCACAGAAAACAGCAATGATGTACAGAAGAATGTGTCTATAGTATATAATTGATGTTAATATATATATATATATATATATATGTAAGTACTTTAAATAGAAATTAAAAAAGTGACTACACCGGGGTTAAAAAAGATATATATATATATATATATGTGTGTATATGTGTGTGATGATTGATTGATTAGTGTTTATGTTAAAGTAAAGTAGATGCAAAATAATAGAATGCCCTACTAGATTAAGAATTCATATAGAATAAAGAAAAGTTGGATATAAAGCAATATTGATGTGATATTGTGATGAGAATTGCTGATGGCACAGAAAACAGCAATTGGAGGATGTACAGCAGAATGTGTCTTATACACCTGCACAATCCAAGGAAGCGTGTAAGCACATAATATATATTATATATAGAAGTTTGTTACATCATTTCGGCTAAGGGAACATTTGAAAATTTTAAATTATAGTGCTTGTTTGTGGTTATACTCTAGATAATTTGTAAATATTATAATGAAAAAATGAATTAACTGCAAATATTTACATGGAGAAGTTGTCATTGATGGAGTAAAAGCTGTTTGCTGTAAGATATGATTTCAACTTATGTTTAAAGGAAGACAGGGTGGGAGAGGTTTTGATGTGGTCAGGGAGCTTATTGTAGAGGGTGGAAGATAGATATTCAGGGCCTTGTGCAAAGAGGCGCAGATTGTGGGAGGGCCTGTGTATGTGAAGGTTGGCTCTAGTGTTATGGAAGTGCACAGAAGCATTTAGATGGAAGAGGTTATGGTTGGTGCGAACGAATAATGCGGCTGATTGGATAAGGGTACATGCTAGAGTAAGAATACCAAGTTCCTTGAAAAGTTCTCTACATGAGTGTCTTCTGGAGACACCAGCTATGATACGAACCGCTCTCTTTTGGAGAATGAATATTTTGTTCGCATGGGGGGAAGCTCCCCAAAATAGCAGGCCATATGATACGTGAGAGTGAATGTGTGCAAAGTAAACTAGCAATAGGATGTGGGGTTGAACTATTTGTTTGAGCTTTATGCTAGCAGAATGTGCCAAATATGATGTCTTGTGCACGCAATTTGATCCTTCCCAATCATATGAAGAACTTCTATCATATGATAACGGCGACAAACTTTCTAAATTTCTCATCCATAGTAATCTATTTAACAAAATTTAATTCACATCTTACACATTTCTTTCTTTTCTTTCTTTTCATTTACATACATAACTTTTATTTTGCTATTACTTTCTTCATCATCAATTTATTTTGTTATTTATACACTTAGAAAACAATCTTATCATCAAACATACCTGCATTAACTCTTCTCATTTACTTTCATTCACAGGCGGCGCAATATGACCTAACCAGTTGAAGCGCCCTAGTTTCTCACGTCGTCGTCATGAGCTTTCTGATTGAGTAGCAGCCAGATAATATTTTGCTGGCAACGTGGTTTACATGGATGGACCAGTCTAGATTATCAGTTAGTGCAAGGCCTAGGACTTTGACTGTGTGAGCGCGGGGGATAGTATCAGAGTCAAGACGAACAAGGGGACTGGCAGTAGGGATCTTATAAGGGGTGTGAAAGTATAGATAAACAGTTTTAGAGCGTTAGATGGTGAGTTGTTTGCCGAGGCAGTATGATGACATTAACGTAACTTGATTGTTTATTAAGGGGGGAAGGTCCTGAATGGGTTGGAGTTTGGGTAGTGTCAGCAGTTGGCTGGAGTCATCAGCATATTGGGTGAGAGTGCCCTCTTTTAAGTAGGCGGACTGGTCGTTGACATAAATGATATAGGCTAATGGTCCCAAAATTGATCCCTGGGAACCCCGCAGACTATTGGCAGAGGTTTAGAGCGGGTTGTGGTGACGGATTGACTATTAGATGTTTGGAGTTCCACTACTTGGGTACGGCCAGACAAGAAAGAGGAAATCCAATCAAGAGCTACCCCACGGATACCGTAAGTATGTAGTTTGTCGAGAAGAAATTTGTGATCAATGGTGTCGAAAGCCTTGGTCATGTCGTAGAACAATCCTACAGCTTGGTCGCCTTTGTCAAGAGCAGAATAGAGGGGGGACAGAAAACTGTAGATTGCACTGGTGGTGGATTTGTTTTTCAAGACACCGTGTTGACTAGGGGAGATAATGTTGTGGTGTTTTAGAAATAATATTAGACGATCGTGCATGATATATTCAAATATTTTGGAGAAAGATGAAAGGAGGGAGATGGGACGATAGTTTGTCATTTCAGATTTTTTACCTTTGTGTTTATAAATAGGTATAATTTTTGCTGCCTTTAGCTTGGAGGGGAAAATGCCTTCAGAGAAGGATCGGTTAATAATGTAGGCTAGTGGGCCAGAGAGAAAGTCCGTAAACTTGGATAGAAGAGAGCCCGGCACTTCATCTAGTCCATATGAGTGTTTGGAACCAAATTTCCTAATTACCATAGCTACTTCAAGAGGAGTGGTAGGATAGAGAAAGATGGTATGGCCTAACGGAGGTGGCAAGGGTTTACGAGGGAGGGGAGTATTGATTGGCACATTGGGTTTACCAATATTACATGAGTTGATGAAGAACTCATTAAAAAGTTCGCATTGAGAAGATGCATCTGATATAACTTCACCATTAATGGTTAGCGTGAGGTCGCATTTGGGTTTAGAGGCAGTGGTCTGTGATTTGATCATGGACCAAATTGCTTTTGAGGTGTTCCTAGATTCAGAGATTTTGGAGTCATTATAGTGAAGTTTAGCTTGACGTATATTTTTAGCATGGGACTTTTTAAAGTCACGATATTGTTCTTTATGTATTGGGTTGTTCGAAGACTTCAGTTTAGATCGGAGGGATCTCAAGGTCTGGGCTTCACATCGCAGATCGTGCGAGATCCAGGGGTTGACTTAAGGTTTAGTAAGAGGACAACTTTTTAGCGGAAATGATTTGTTAAAATGACATAGGAATGTGGAATGGAATCTTGAGAGGAGTTCGTCCACATTTCCAGGAAGGGACAGCGACTGCCAATTTTCAGTACTTAGCATTGTCTGAAAGTTGGCTGTATTTTTCGTATTGAAAAAACGTTTCATTATTTTAATTTTGGAGGAAGGGTTATTGTTAGAGAGGGAAATGTTGAGCATGAGGAGATGGTGATCAGACAGACCTGTGTCTGTTGAGCTTGCCGAGAACATCATTGGGTCAATAGTTATGAAGATGTTGTCAATAAGGGAACAACTTGTATCAGTGACGGGGGGTTGGTGTGACAGTGGTCTCCTTGATATTAAATGAGTGAACTAAATCGAGCAGTTTCGATTGAGCTGGGGATTGTTTTAGAAAGTCTACATTATGATCACTACATAAAATGATATCTGCTTTTGGAAATTTCTTAGTGATAAAGATGAGTACCTCGTCTAGCTTGAGGTGAAATATATTTAAGTCGCCTAGAGGAGATCGGTAGACGGATAGAATAATGAAGTGCATGTTCATATGGTGCCAGGAGCCTGCGGCACATTCAAAAACTTTCTCAATGCAGTACGATTTGACCTCAGGAATAGGAATCAAGTTAAGATGAGGTTTAGCGAGGATTGCAACTCCTCCATGAATGAACGTGGATCGACAGAAAAAATCTACATTTACATAGTTTGAAATACAGAAAGAATTAGTTTCATGAAGAGTGAGACAATGTTCTGAGAGGCAGAATATATCAGGAGATAGACGCTTAGTTAGTAATTCGACTTCTTCAATTTTGTTACGGACAGAGCAGACATTGAGGAATGCAATTTTAGAACTTAAAGGTTGCTGGCATGGGAGTTTAGGGGGAAGGGAAGAAGAGTGATGGTCTGTTAGGGAGGAGCATTTGGAGGAGGCATTCAGCCTTAAGGTCTTTGGTTGGTCAGTACTTATGTCAATGGAGTGTATAAAAGTCTGTGTGTCTAGGCTAATGTGAGGTGATTTCTTATCTGTGATTTTATCAGTAACGTTAAGGGCATTATGGGTTGATGAGTCATCTAGTCAACTAGGGTGGTTAAGGGGGGGGCTTAAAGGGCTTATTATTTCTTTTCTTAATTAATTCTAAACTCTCTAGGTGACCAACAGTTTTTTAGTTTATTGCCTATACCTTCACTTATCATCAAGTCACGTAGTTGCTGGTAGGTACATTCTTCAGGTCCTTAGCATCTTGCAAATTCATTCTATCTGTTCGACTTCGAGTTGCCATAGTGTGGAAGACCTCCTACACTCACCACTCTGAAAAACATCTCACAGTCACGATTTGACTTCGAGGGCAGGGACGATAGTTGCGCTTCAGCAGTTGGGTTATCGTCCACCAAGACTCGAGTTGACTCCGAAGGCAGGGGCAATGGTTGCGCTCCAGCATTTGGGGAATCATCGTCCACAAAGACTCGAGCATTCTGCATCATCTCACAGTCACGACCTGACTTCGAGGGCAGGAACAATCGTTGCACTTCAGCAGTTAGGTAATCATCCACCGAGACTCGAGGTGGCTCCGAGGGCAGGGACGATGGTTGCGTTCCAGCAGTTGGGGAATCATCATCATCCACAAAGACTTGAGCTACCTCCCGGACGATAATTGCGCTCCAGCAGTTGGTGAATCTTTATCCACAGAAACTCGAGCAGGCTCCGAGGGCAAGGACAATAGTTGAGCTTCAGCAGTTGGGGAATCATCATCCCCCGTCTGGGCCCGGGGTAGAATTTGGCCCAGAGCATGGCTCTGCTAATCGTAAAAGGCGATTCAAGAGAAAAAGTCCACCTCGCCAACATCAGCTAGTAAGAGCGGAGTATAATATTACTCCCCAAACTAGAGGCGAGCTCTGGCAATCGTCGTCGGGGACCTTGCCCCCTTCCCTTGACGACCCCCCGGCGACGATGACAATGACACAACGAACGATGACAAAGACGATGACGACCGCGACGTGAGAAACCCCCCTTCCTCCCCTTCCCGTGGCTGGTTTGTCCAGCATGGGCTCCTCCTCCCCACCCCCCTTAGGCTAGAGTGGTGCATTATGACCTAACGGTTGACGCGTCCTTAATCCAAATAAACCAAAAAATCCACAGAGACGCTAGCTGGCTCCGAGGACAGGGATGATTGTTGCGATCCAGCAGTTGGAATTCATCTCCGAGATTCGAGCGGCTCAGAGGGCAGGGACGATATTTGCACTCCAGATTTAGGGTTCTTCTTGTTTAGGATTGTTTTAGGTACAGTTGATGATGGACTTGTGGAAGACGATCTCATTAAGATTTTTGAATCAAAGCTTGTAGGTCTGGGTTGATCAATGCACCGATTGTTGTTTGGGTGCCGTGATAGTACATCATTGATCTCATTTAGCATTTGATTTATTTTTACATTGCCCGAGTTGTTTGGATGAAGGCCTCCTTTGGAAATGTCAGTTGGCAAAATCCACTTATTTGTATCAACATACAAAGTATCAAGTGTCTTGCACGCCCATTAAATGTTGGCATTGACTTCATCGACAGTGGAATTCGGGACATCTCGGCGAAAAATAGTGCCTGTGTATGCTATACGAGCCAATGGGTATGTTTTCTTGCATGTCCAGATTAACTGATAAACGTCATCCATTAATTGAAGGGGATCTTTACATTTTAACGAATTAGTGCCATTTTGAATTATCAGAGTGGCCACTGATTTCTCGTTGCTCGAGGTCTGATCTTCTATTGTTTTCTTCAATTGTCGAGGCTGGATTCCAGGATGAATTTGCAAACAATAATCCTTTTTTGCTTTTAAGTACTGACATCCGCTGAACATAGAATCGCTAAGTACTAGTGTCACAGATGTTGGCTCAGTGGGTGTAATTAGTGCGTCCTTTATTGAGTTAATTGGTGTAGGTATGCTAGGATCAGGATTCTTGTTTTGATTAGGAATTTTTGATTGCGGAATTTTGGAGTTCTAGTTTCATTGTGAGGAAGCGGGGGAAAGTCATTTCCTAGATTTGAGAGCAGTTCAAATCTGTTTTTAGTCACAATTCCAGTAGACTGTTTTTGAATGCTATTAGTATTAGACGAATTCCTGGAGTTAGGCATGGACTGTTTGATATGTTGTGACTCTAAACAGATCTTAAAAGAAAGCCAATAGTTCGGCATATGCCCTGGTCCATCATTTATCTGCCTAGAAGCCTGTGTAGTGTAGGCTTGAGGAATCGGCAGGTTTTTTAGATTGGACTGACAAATAGGCATAGACTTACTTTCAGGCCAAGGCTGTTCAGAGGGCCCTGCGTGGCTATGCTTAATTGGCAGTTGATTGTGATTTAGCTTCTCTTCATTAGAATCTGTAGATAAGTGTAGGCCTACCTTTTGTTTCAGGTCAGAAATTTGGCTGGCCATGTTTGTTGTCAGACTCCTGAGACGAAAATTGTTCCCCCTTTCAGTGTCAACGTCGAACAGGAGCACCTCAATTAACTTTTTGTTAATAAAACACTCGTGGCACTTCATCATGTAGTATTGGATCAAGCACCAGCAAATTTAAAAAGCTTATTCAGTTGTCAAAATTAAAAATAAATTCATGAAATGACAATGACACAACGAACGATGACAAAGACGATGACCGCGACGTGAGAAACCCCCCTTCCTCCCCATACCCATAGCTGGTTCTGACAAGCATGGGCTCCTCCTCCCCACCCCCCTTAGGCTAGAGTGATCCATTATGACCATACGTTTCATGCGCCCTTAAATAATAAAAAAACAAACAAGAAAACCATGTTTCAGCAATTAACTTATTTTTCTTTAGCTACCCCGTCTGGGTCCGGGGTAGAATTGGCCCAGAGCATGGCTCTGCTAATCGTACAAGGCGATTCGAGAGAAAAGTCCACCTTGCAAACAACAGCTAGCAAGGGGGGATATATTACCCCCCGAATCTAGAGGCGAGCTCTGGGGTCGTCGTCGGGGAACATTCCCCCCCCTGACAACCTCCCGTCGACGAAGACGATGACAACACGGACGATGACATGACAAAGACGACCCGACGGAAAAAAACCACCAAACCCCCCCCGCCCCCCCCCGTCCCTCCCTTTCCCTCTGCCCCTTTGCCTGAGCCCGTGATTTCGCCACAGATACAGGCCCCCCGCCCCGCCCCCGGCCATGATCCCCCCCCGGCCCCTTGCCCCCGGCCACCTTTCCCAGCCCCCCCCTTGCTTGTGGCGGGTTTTCTGCCAGCACAAGCCTGTCCCCCCGCGCCCCCACGCACCCCTTACGTTCCTCCCCTTTGGAAAATATATAGTTAAAACCCAAACTAATAAACTACATTATACAGGAGGGCAATGACCTAAGGGTTTGACCCCCCTTTAAAACCCTTATAAACAATAAACAATAAACAAACAACAATTTTCTTTAGCTGTTAATATCATAATGTAAAATATATAATTTTTTCATGAAACACATTTTTCATTTACAAAAATTTGGGCAGCACTATTGACCTACACGGGAGAACGCTGCGTTGTAATGCCTTTTGTGTTCGGCAATCGTCGTCGGGGACCCTCCTTTTTTCCTGAGGACCCCCCCGACGCCCCCCCCCATGAAATGACACAACGAAAGATGACAAAGACGATGTCGATCAAAACGTAAGAACCCCCCCTTTCCCCCCCCTACCCGTTTTGGTTCTAAACAGTATGGGCTCCTCCCTTTTCCCTATCCCCTAGGTGAGTGGGCCATTATGGCCCCGACGGAGTGACGGTTTACGGGGCCTTGATAAAAAAAACTTAAAACCGGTCCTAAAAATACAAAAAAAATTAACATGATATTTTTTAATTTAATTTATTTTTTCTTACGGGCTGAAAAAACAATCTATTTTTCTAATAATATAAGCTTGAAATAAGACGAAAACCCATTAAAGCATCTAGTTCCTCTCGTCGTCGTAACGTAAAAGGGCGTATTCGTCACACCCCTGGTTTTTTGTTTTTTCTCAATCAGCTTTAGTGGGGAAATGGGTTTAAAAAAAAGTAAAGTAAAATAGAACAGACAAACCCGCGTATTTTTGGGGCGTTCTCTTAACAAGGAGGATACCAATGTGTTCGTTTTACCCGGGGAAAAAGAGGGTAGTGGGTTCCCCCCCTAAAAATTTGATAATTTTTCCCCGGTGCCTCCACCACTGAATGGGTGAAGGAGATAAACCAAATTCAATAGTTTTTCTAAAAAAACTTCAAGGTTAGTCTAATATTATGATAACGGTGCCAAACTTTTTAAAATTTCCCCATCCAAAGTAAACTATTTTCCCAAAAATTTTAATTACATTTTACACAATTCTTTTTAAATTCTTTATTTACATTTACATAAAAAACTTTTGTTTTTTTTTTATCGTCATCTCATTTTTTTTCTTATATATAACATTTAAAACAATCTAATCATCAAACAACCTGCTTTTAACTCTTCAAATTTTAATTTTTCTTTTCAAGGCGGCGCAATAGACCAAACCCGGGTTTTGGAAGCCCCCTAGTTTCTCAGTCGTCGGGGAAAAAACCTGGAAAAAAACCATTGCCGGTCTCGAGGGGTTTTTGGGAAAACCCGGGGACCTCCCGGGGGCGCTTAGCGCCCGCCAACACTGTCGGGGGGGGGTTTTTCATAGGTTGGCGCAATATAACCTAATGGTTTACGAAAACCCCAAAAACCAATAGCCAAACAAACAAACAAACAAACAAAATTTAAAAAAAAAACAAAAAAAAAAAAAAACTTTAAAAGGGTTTAAAGCGTGCTATCCCCCCAAAATCCCACCCCCCGTCTGAGCCCAGGGTAGTATAGGCCAGAGCATGGCTCTGCACATTCTCTGCCATCCTAGTGCCTGATACAAGCTGCCAAAACACGTAGTTTTCCCGCCCCGGGGCCCTAGGGGAAATATAGGCCCAGAGCATGGCTCTGCTCTTTCAATCGTCGTCGGTGACCTTGCCACCCTCCCC
Source organism: Sweltsa coloradensis (assembly GCA_024449915.1). Lineage (NCBI taxonomy): Eukaryota > Metazoa > Arthropoda > Insecta > Plecoptera > Chloroperlidae > Sweltsa > Sweltsa coloradensis. The sequence continues at coordinate 10,623 of JAMZAV010006918.1, read as the reverse complement.
TTTACGACCCCCCCCCCCCCTTTTTAAAACGATGGGCGTCAAAGACAAAGACGAATGATGACAAAGACCAAAGCGACCGCGCGTGAGAAAATCCTTTTCCCTTTTCCCCCTTTACCCGTGGCTGGTTCTGACCCCGCCCCGGGCTCCCCCCCCCCCCCCCCCCTAGGCTAGAGTGTTGCATTATGACCTAACGGTAGACGCGTCCTTGCCCCCCCCCCCGTCTGTTTCGGGGTAAAAATTACGTCTTGATACAAGAAATAACTGCAACTCGTGACTTTGTCGTGGTTTCACCTGCTAGAATCAGAGAAAGCAACTAAAGTAAAGTTATAGACAACTACGAGATGACGACAGCGACGTGAGAACCTCTCTCTCCCTTTCCTCCACCTAACGTGGCTGATTCTGATCGGCATGGGATACCTTCCCTTTACGAACATCTGACGACGACGACAATGAAGACAACATTAACGATGACAAAGACAATGACGACCAAGACCTGAGAACCTTCTCTTATCCTACCCCTAATCGTGGCTGGTTCTGACCAGCATGGGATGTTCAGGCCCGGGGTAGAATTGGCCCAGAGCGTGGCTCTGCTAATCGTAAAAGGCGATTCAAGAGAAAAAGTCCATCTCGCAAACAACGGCTAGAAAGAATAATGATGGGTTTTTTTTCACTTTCACAATTTCACAGCATGAGCCCCATTAACCCCGTCTGGGTCCGGGGTAGAATAGGCCGGAAGCATGGCTCTGCTTATCGTCAAAGTCGATTAAAGAGAAAAAGTCCATCTCGCAAACATCAGATAGAAAGAGCGGAGTTTCTTACTCCCCGAAACTAGAGGCGAGCTCTGGCAATCGTCGTCGGGGACCTTGCCCCCTTCCCTTGACGACCCCCGGCGACGATGACAAAGACACAACGAACGATGACAAAGACGATTACGACCGCGACGTGAGAAACCCCCCTTCCTTTCCTTCCCGTGGCGGGTTCTGACCAGCATGGGCCCTTCCTCCCCATATCACCTAGGCTAGAGTGGTGCATTATGACCAAACGGTCGACGCGTCCTTAAACGAAATAAACAACATTTCTGGATTGTTGGTGCAATAATGTTTAGTTGGTCAGTTCAAAGGCAGCAGAATCTTTGCAACGGTTCGAACATAATATTCAGATCTATGCACCAACAATCCAGATGCTACGATTTAATGGTCTCAGTAGCTTAGGGGAAAACCACCCAACCGGTTATCTGAAGACCGTGGTTCAATACCTCGCTGAGATGTTTTTTGATTTCTGGATAAATTGGAAAACACTTTTTTTTATTTTTCATTTATTACATACAAACTGTTGGGAACTTCATTCAATAGGATATTATACAATAAAAATATAAATAATTATGTCATAAAATTAATGACCCCTACAAAATTTCAAAGAAATACTTTAAAAAACCCCAATTTATCTGCCCCGTATTTAGTAAAAAAGAGGGTTTTTGCTCCAAGATGGACTATGGATTTTTCGTATACTTTCAGCAAGTAAACAAAAACCCTTAAAACTTCTAGACCTGCCCACCATTGTGGTCTTGTATTGCTCTGGTGCTTTTTCAAAACAAGCCCGGAGTCAGCTTGTATGCTGCGTCAGGGTTTTCCCCCTTTGGCAAAAACGTAGAAACCTTTTGATGGTACGTATGAAAGGGAAAATTAAGCTATGCCTAACCATCCAGAAAATGGAATTTTTTTAAACACGACATTGTCAGAATTTTGATAACAAACCAAGGCATCTCTTCCAAGGGGATTAAGATGTAAACTTTTGTTTAATCTTAAGAATTTCTCTCCCCAAAAGTTTTAAATTTTTGTATTTAGCAAAACCCGCCCGGTTTACACCAGAGCCGATTATTATATTTGACCTTTGTCGTTTGAAAAAAACTCTACTTGCAATGTGTATTCAAAAAAACTTTAGGCGATTTCCATGAACATCAAAGGGGTTTTCTTTGGTTTCACAGATGGCTCCAAAAAGACAACAAGGTTGGGAAATGCTTTTTTATTGCTCCACCTAAAATGAAAATTTTAGGCTAAGGCGTGTGGGTTTAGTTTTAATGCAGAGTTATTTCCCATCCTTTAAGCTCTTAAAAAAATTTTACGCTGTCGTTTTGGAGAATCCTTTTGGTTTAGATAGTTTTTAAATTAAATTCAAACTATAGAACTCATGTATTTAAATTCATTTGGGGACAGAATCCAATTTATTTGAAAAAAAATCTCTAAGGTTATATAAAAGAGTTTGGCTGGATACCTGGACACGTGGGCATAGAGGGAAATGAACACGCTGATCGGGCTCTAAGGAAGCTTCCCGGCGTCGCGAGTGTTTCAATCTTGTTCCCGTTTCCCGATGTCAAGAAGGATTCAAGCAAAAAATTGGTTTGGTTTGCGCAAGCTTTGGATGTGTTGCAAAATAACAAATTGCGTTGTGTGATGCCCCCATTGACTAACAAAAATTCGTTTTACCTACGTCTCGACTTCCCCGTAGAGAAGAGGTGTATTGTCTAGACTTCGTATAGGGCACACACGCCAAAAACACGGAATCTATTAACCAGAGAAAAGGTTATTTCCCATATGGACACAGTGAGGTCCTTAACCCGTACATCATAAAGCTAGAGAGTTGTACCAAATATTGAGCTTGCCGCATGCACATTTTGATCTCTCCCAATCATATGAAGAACTTCTATCATATGATAAACGGCGACAATTTTTCGAAAATTTCTCATCCAACGTGAATCTATTAACAAATTTAATTAACTTCATACACATTTCTTTCTTTTCTTTATTTGCATTCCAATACAAAACTTTTATTTTTGCTAGTACTTTCTCATCTTCATTTCTTTTGTTATTTATACACTTAGTAAACAATATAATCATCAAACACACTTTTAACTCATCTCATCATCTTTCATTATCACAGGAGGCGCAATACGACCTTACTGGTTGAAGCGCCCTAGTTTCTAACGTCTTCGTTATTAAAAAAAATAAAACATTTTTTTTATAATCTTAATAAACAATTGAACGCAACATATGGGACTTTTTTTTAGTTACACTATCAAATATGACGCAACATGACCTTACCGGTTGAGCGCACTAGCTACTTACGTCGTCGTTATATAACGTTCTCATATCTAAACTGTTGACAAGCTCTTATCAAAAAACATTTTTTGATAAAAAAAAATATTTTGGGTTTAAATATCATCAATAAGACGGTTGATTTGAACTTACATTGTACTGAGTCCATTTAAATGTTATAATGGTAATTGAAGCATTCAATTTTGTCATTAAAAGCAAAGACACTTTAATTGACTGGTTTGTTCTTACAAACATGTTTGGCATTGATCATTTCTCACCTTCCATGCGACGACGACCATGACAACATGAACGATGACAAAGACGATGTTACCCGTGGCTGGTTCTGACCAGCATGGTTCCCTCCTCCCCCCCACCCCTAGGTTTAGAGTGGTGCATTATGACCTAACGGTTGACGCGTCCTTAATCCAAAAAAAAAAAAAAAAGTCTTTCGCGACCTGAGAATCTTCCCTTGCCTCATCATATTCGTGGCTGGTTCTGACCAGCATGGGCCCCTCCACCCCACATCTCCTAGACTTGATTGGCGCATTATGACCCAACGGTTGACGCGTCCTTAAACTTAATTAATCAAAAGTTAATCATTGTACTTTAAGTGTAAGGGGTTTTAACTGGCGTCTATAATGTATCGATCAAATACTTGTTGAATTTTCAAAAATTAAGTTCAATATCTAACAATATCACAGGCGGTGCAATATGACCTACTCGGTTGAAGCAGCCTTGTTTCTTACTTAATCCCGGTATATCAATGTCTCGTTTATACGACAAGTTAATGTAACTGCAAAGTGACTTGTTATCACCATGACAACCAAAAATCAGAATTTTTGAAATTACTTTATTAGTAAGGTTAACTGAAAGATTTTAACTGGACATTGATATACCGTTCCCGGTTAATTTTCAAATCACAAATTATTTTTCAATTGTTCTACTTGAAAACATTTGCGATATAACTTTACGGTTGACGCGCCCTTAATCCAAATACACTTAACTAAACCAAATAAAATTAACTAAGAAAACAATGTAAAATTAATTGTCTTACAATATCATAGGCGGCGCAATAATAACCAACGTGGTTCGAGCGCCCTATTGTTTCTCACGTCGTTTTTTTAATGAAGTTATCATTCATATTATTAAGAACTTAATAATAAGCATTCAACACACCATAAACTTGTTTTCTAAGATTGACGAAGATTTTTTTGATTGTTGAACTTGAAATGTTTGGATACGCGGCGCGTCAACCGTTAGGTCATAATGTGCCACTCTAGCCAGGGTGAATGGGCCTGTGCTGAAATAATATTATCTTATCATCAACAAAACAACAACCTATATCAATTTATTCATTACAAAATCACATGCGGTGCATCATGACCCAATCTGTTGAAGCGCCCTAGTTTCTCACGGGGTTCTTATAAGGAAGTCTGAGGTGTTTGACACTACGAGGACGCGGGTTCGTGTCCCGCACAAGGCCTGGGTTTTAGTAATTATCCTGCACTCTCATCTATCACCCATTATATCGTCTCAAATATCAATAATGCAAAAATGGAGTCGTATTATAATCGAGCATGTAGCTATTGATTTTAGAAATCATCATAATAGAATTAGTGAGCATGCAAATATTTGGACTACATACTTAGCATCCATTTGATTGGATAAACTTCAAGGAGATGTGTTTCTAATCTTATTTCGCGGTCATCTTTAATTATGGCACCAACTTTTTATTTATTTATCCGGAGTACTTTTCTCCGTCTGGGCCCGGGGTAGAACTGGCCCAGAGCATGGCTCTGCTAATCGTACAAGGCGATTCAAGACAGAAAGTCCACCACGCAATCATCAGCTATTAAGAGGGGAGTGTTTCACTCCCCGAAACTAGAGGCGAGCTCTGGCAAGTGTCGTCGGGACGCCTCTTCTTTCCCTTGACGACCTTATCGACGACGATGACAGTTACACAAAGAACGATAACAAAGACGTGACGACCGAGACGTGAGAAACCCCCTTCCTCCCCGTACCCGTGGCTGGTTCTGACCAGCATGGTCTCCTCATTCCCATATCCCCTAGGCTAGAGAGGCACATTATGAACCAACGGTTGATCCAACCTTCACCCAAATAAAAAAATAAAAACTAATCCATCCAATCTAAGTCTCCCTATTCTTGTCTTGTTTCAGGTGTCCACGGCTTCAGTTGATGTAGTCGCCAACCAAGTTCCGCGCTTAGACAACCAGACGTGAAAGGTTCGTTGATTTGTCCTGTCTCAAATTTTTTTTAAAAACATTTCTCAAACGGGGAAAACGGTCATAGAACGGGAAGGTTTGTGATTTAGAGTCTTCTATCATATGTTACGGCGACAACAAAAAAACCCCTAGACTGATGACACTTTTAACCCTAAGGGTTGACAGCCCCAATCAAAAAAAATTAAAAAAAAACATTCCAAACTCACTTGAAATTAGGTGGTACTCCCCTAAAACAAAAGGCGAGCTCTGGCGTCGCGGTACTACCCCCTTCCGACGACCTCCCCAAAAGACGATGAAAGTGGCAAAGAAGAGGGGGAAAAAAAGAGGAGAGAAAGGAAAAAAAACCCCCCCCCCCCCTTTTGGGTTTGAACAGGGCCCCAAATCCCCGGGGCAAAGGGGAATAGGGGAGGTTTTTAAAAAAAAAAAAAAAAAAAAAAAAATTTTTTTTAAATTAAAAGTTTAAGTAAGATTAAATACATTTGGGGGTTTTTTTTAAAAAAAATAAAAAAAAAAAAAAAATAAAAAGGGGAAAAGATTAGGGGGAAATTTTTAGGAATTTGGGGGGTTTTTGTTGAGAAAATTTTTGGGGGAGAGGGAAAAACCGGGGAAAGGAGTTTTGGGACCCTTTTAAAAAGTTGAAAATTAAACGGGGGGAAAAGAATTGGAATTGGTAACTAGGGCACACAAGTGGGGCCACGGAAAAGGAAAAAAATTTTCTCTGCAAACAGTACCCCCTCTCTCGCTGGTCCCGGGGGTAAAATTTGGGCCCAGAGCATGGCTCTGCTAATCGTAAAAGCGATTCCCAAAAAAAAAGTCCACCTCGAAAAACATCCTAAAAAGAGCGGTTTTTCCCCCCCGAAACTAGAGGCGAGCTCTGGCAATCGTCGTCAAGGCCTTGCCCCCTTTCCTTGGGGGCCCCCCCGGCACGATGACAATGACACAACAAACGATGACAAAGACGATGACGACCGCGCTGTGAGAAACCCCCCTTTCTCCCCCCTTCCCCTGGCTGGTTCTGACCCGCATGGGCCCTCCCCCCCCCCCCCCTTAGGCTAATGGTGCATTATGCCCCAAACGGTTGACGCGCCCTTAATCCAAAAAAAACCAATTTTCCGGTTTACTTTCTGTTATTCATTCCTCCGTCGGTTTTGGGAAAATTTGGGCCCAGCAAGGGATCTGCAATCGTACAAGGCGATTCAAGAGAAAAGTCTATCTAAAAAAACATCAGCAAGAAAGCAGGTAGTATTACTCCCGGAACCAAAATCAATTCGGGAAAATCGTCGGGCACCTCCCTCCCCTTGACGACCTCACCATCCGATGTCAATAATTCAAAGTAAGATGCAACCCCGACGTGAGAAACCCCCTTTCTCCCCTCCATGACGGGTTCTGACCAGCAGGGCACTCCTCCCCATACCCCCTAGGCTAGAGTGTCGCATTTGGCCTAACAGTTTACGCCCCCTTTAATCAAACAAAACCTATCTTGAAAATTTTCACCTACTTAATGGGAAAACAAATATTACCCCTTTGGTCTCGTGGGGGACCCTTCCCTTCCGACTCTCCTTCGAGAAACTGGTAAGATGACTAAGACGATAACGCCCCGACAAGAGAACCCCCCTTTCCTATCCCTATATACCAGTGCTTGTTTTGACTGAATGGGACCTAACCCACACATCCCTACGGGCCTAAGTTTTGGGGTTTTGAAACGGTTGACGCGCCCTTATTCCAAAATTTTCTAAGTAATATTATTTTAAGTTTATCAGATATTAAGTAGGGGATATATTACTATTAAACCAAAGGGGAGCTCTGGCAGTCGTCGTCGGGGATCTTTCCCCTTTTGACGCCCCCCCCCGACACGCCATCACAACGGACGGGACAGAGACGGTGACGACCACGACGTAAGATTGGAAATAAACCCCTTTCTCCTACCCTTTGGGGGTTCTCCCCCCCCGGCCCTCCTCCCCATATCCCCTAGGATTTTGCGGTTTTTGACAACGGGTTTACGCGCCCTATTCAAATTATCTAAGTAATATTTTTATTTTAAGTTTATCAGAATTAAGTAGGGAGTAAAATTACTATTAAAAACCCAAAAGGGGAGCTCTGCAGTCGTCGTCGGGGATTCATTACCCCTTTCCCCCCCGGGCACCCCCCCCCCGACGACGACCATCACAACACGGACGAGGACAGAACCCCGGGGCGACCACGACGTAAGATTTAGAATACCCCCTTTCTACCTTTCCTGTGGGGTTTGACCGGCACAGGCCCCCCTCCCCCTTCCCCCAGATAGTGTTGTGCATTATTACCTAACGGTTTACGCGTCCTTAATTAAAAAAAAACGAAAAAAAAAAAAATATATAAATTATATTGAAAGCAATCTAACGCCCAAAAACACCCTTAACTCTCTCTACCTTCCAAAATCACAGGCGGCGCAATATGACCGATCTTTGAAGCCCCCTGTTTTCACATTGTCGTTGAAGAAGTTTTCGGTTTTTTACTGATGAAAAAGGGCCCCCCCCCCCCATCTCTTGTACTTAAGGTAACGCGCACATAAGCAAATTAAATTAAAAAAAAAACTAATAAAATTAATAAACCAATCAACTTTGATTTTTTTCCCGGTTTTAAAAACAAGAAAACATTGAAACCAATATTATGAATTTTTTGTGTTAGGGCCTTCCTCGGGCCCGGGGGGAATTGGCCCCCAAACATGGCTTGCTATCGAAAAGGGGATTTAAAGAAAAAGTCTACCTCGCAAAAATCAGCTAGTATAGCGGGTATATTTTACTCGAAAATAGAGGCGCTCTGGCAATCGTCGTCGGGGACTTTTCCCCCTTCCTTACGACCCTCGACGACAGACAATCACAAAGAACATGACAGAGACAATAACACCGCGACGTGAGTACCCACTTTTACTTTCAATTTTTACCACGAAACACTACGAACCTGCAAAAACCGTCATGGTTCTTGTTTTACCAAAAATTTACTTCAGGTACAGGGCTAGTTCTATCTACTGCATGGAATTATTAAACAGACCCAAGGATATATTCATGTTGCGTGGGTTATTTAGTTTATTCTTCCCATAGGGTTTGAATTGAATGGAAATGTAAAGAGGGAAATACAAACAAATAGAAAAACAGGGTGAATGAGTTAAAAATAATTGTTTTTAATTTTTAAGATGATGATTTAGTTGGGGGAATTTACCCCTACACTTTCCCCGACGTTGGGCCCCTTCTCCCTATTTTTTACCCCAGCTGAATTTTCCAGCCTGGGACTTCCTCCGCACACCCCCAGGGAAAAGTGGTGCTTTGACTTACGGTTGACGCCCCTTGTAAATATTTTACCCAACATAAGGGCCAAGCCATACGCTTTTTTTTCCTTTTTTTCTTTAAAATTTTATTTAACTAAGAAAACTTTGTAAAAGTCAAAAACACAACAAACTTAAATTAAAAAATTTTATAGGGGTGTAAAAGTCTTTTACGGTTAAAGGCCCTGGAATTTCACGTCTTCTTTTTCCTGTTTACTAAATTGTTTTAAATTTACAAGAGTTAAACAAATTAAAGGTTTGTTGGGTTTTGGCTGGGTGTCGCAAGTCTGGGGTTTATTTTAAAATTTGTCCGAGCATGGTTTTGGGTAATCGTAGAAGGCGAGAAAGAGTAAACCATTTGAAAAATCACTTTTTAAGAACGGTAGTATTTTTTCTCCTGAAACAAAGGCAGCTCTTAGTAATCGTCGCGGGGGCCCCTCCCCTTTCCTTTGCGAATCTCAGACGACACGAAATTGACATCACAAACGATGACAAAAACAATGACAAAGACTTTTAAAAACCAATTTTTTCCCCCAAAACCCCTTTTTGGTTGTTTCTGCAAGCTGGTATTTTTCCCTCATTCTACTAGGCTAAATGAGTGTTTGACTTAAATGTTGAATGGGCCCAACCCAAAGAACCCCCCAAAAAAAAACAAACACAATACCGGGGCGGCCCCCAAAAGACCTTGCGGTTGAAAGGCCCCAGTTTTTCTCAGGTCGTGGTTTAAATATAAGTTATTTTTGATTGGGGGTAGAATATTTTGACCCCTTTGGAAAACTAAATTGGATCCCCCCAAATCTGACGAAAACGTTTATGCATTAACCCAGAGGAAAGGTTTTGGGGGGTGAAAAAAAATTTTTAAATTTTTTCGTTTTTTTTTGTACCAAAGGCCGGTGAATTGGTGGTGAAAAAAATTCAACATTTAGTTAAAAAGCTTTTATACTCTCTCCCCCTGATTTTTTTTGAAAATTTTGGATGGGGTTCCCTTGTAAAAGAATTGCAAAATTTACAATAAAATGTTTTACGAGAAGTAAAGGGGGCAGGTATTCGTGGTTGGAAAATTATTTTATTTTTTTGGGTTTTTTTCTGGGCCAAAAAACGGTGAATTTTGTGTTGAAAATGATTTATCATTTACGGTTTTTAGTGGGGGAAAAAAAAATTTGTTTTTACCGTAAAAACCTATGTTCACGCCCCATGTTCTTGTTTGAATAGTATAGTTTTTAGGTTTTTTTTTTTTATTTTCGCGTATCATCTTTGTATTTTTCCCTTGTGTCTGGGTTCACCCCGGTTACCCCCCTTTTCCCCCCTTCTTTACTAGTTTTTTCTGTATCTCCCTTTTTCTCGCGATTAGACCTCGCGAGTCAGTTGTTTTGGGCCCTCCCACCTTCACAAAGGGGGGAAATCTGTGCTCTTGGCTGCTCCGAGAGCAAATCAATCTTCGATTCCCCAGTCATATTCAGTGCGAAGTGTTTCGTGCACCATTCATCTCCGTTCTAAAAATTTTGCCCGAATTCCAGTCCACAATCAAGTCACAGTTCGTTTTGCCATCCAGTTCAAAACTGCCCGTCTTTTGGGTTTGAAACCTTCCAGGGACATTTTTTTTTCTTTAAATTTTATTCCTTCCCAAACTCGAGCTCTTTAAATTTTTTCCATCTGTTTCTGGGGTGCCACCAAATAAGTCACCACCCTTACCCTGCTCTGAACTTCATTTTCCACCCATTTCATCTTTGGGTAAGTTCAGTTGCTAAAATTTAATAACAGTCCAAAAAAATACCCTTTTCTCAAGGCCACCCCCATCAATTTTTTGGGCCATCCGAGCCGAGATTTATCATTTTTAATCATTTTTTTGGTAATCCTTCTCGTTTGCCTGTGCCTATTTCCCGTTTTTTCCGGGTTAGAAAGCCCCATGTTCATTTCTCGTTATGATGTAAGCATTTTTGGTTCCATTTTGCTCTCTCTGGGGTGTGAAACATTGTTCTCTCGTTTGTCC
>JAMZAV010006917.1:0-31016 GCA_024449915.1 Sweltsa coloradensis | reverse complement strand
CCCCAAAAAAAAATTCCCGTAAAAATTTAAAAATTTTTAATTTTTTTTAAATTAGAGTGATTAAACTTAAATTTGCCCCAAATTTAAGGCTTTTATTGAGTAGTTACCCTTTTTGGGGCGTAAGCTTAAAATCATCACTTTTTTGGTGTAACAGAAAAAAAAAAACTTAAAAAACCTTTAACCCGCTTTTTTAAACGAAAGTATTTTCCTTTAAAAGCTTTTCTTTTTAAATAGCGACGTTAAAGGTTTTGTAGGTGAGTAAAAAAAAAATTTTTTTTGAAAAGTTGGGACCCCAAACTACACAAGTACCGATTAGGAACCCCACAAGCAGTTGCACCCACCCTTTAAAATTGGAACCTAGCTACGCCATGACTCGTACTCACAGATTGCAAAGCAAAAAATAGGGTTTTTCGCGGTTCTTTAATTTGTACAAGTTTCATATAAGTGAGCATCGCTACTTGGGAAAAAATTTCTTTAAAAAAATGACAAAAAAATTTCGAAATTTTCAAAATTTTAAGTTTTTCCCAAAATTATCTTGTTATCTTTTTAACGCAAATAAAAATCCCATGCATTTTTTTTACGAATACGAAAAGCCCCCAAATTTCTTTTGTTACTAAATGTATAATCTATTTTAAAAAGTAGCCCCAATTTATGTCGACCTGCCTTTAAAATTTTAAATTTTTAAAAGGCTGTGAAAATCACAGCACCGCGCACCTGTCGAAAAAGTTAAACCCTCGACTCGTCTTCAAATTTTGTTTTTTCGGAAATTTTTTTAGGGTAAAAAAATGGATAAAATCACAAAAAAAAAGAAAACCCCCACAATTGGGGAGATGCTGATGCAAAGCGTGCGAAGCAAGAAGGTTATATTTTATTTTAAATCCTTTTTTAAAAGTTACTTGAAAGAGAAATGGCTTTTTGGCTAGGTAGTAGCCCCAGGCCCAGGTACTTTTCGGGAGGGGGGCCAGTTTTTTCTGTAACGGAAAGGATTTCGGGTGCGCTCTTATCGATTTATCCCCAGAACAGCGCGGGGCACGTAGCCAGCGGAAAATTCGGCTAACCTAACGACAGGGACCCACACGTCTTTTAACATAAGAGAAAAAGGCAATATAGCAGTGTTTAAAAAGGGTATAAAAGTTTGGACCCCCCTAGCCCAAGAAGTGCCGGCCCTAGGCCTGCCCCAGTGTCAGGCATGAGCATGATCCTAGGGGATGGGAAAGTAGCCCAGCCTAGTAGGCCTAGCAGCCTATTGGGATAGGGGGGGGTAGGCCTACCTATCCTAGGTTCTACCCAACGTAGTAAAATAAAAAAGGGAAAAATTTTTTGAGCCCGTGGATTGGTAGGCTAGCCTATAGGAACCTACACGGTGGCCTACAAAGGCCAGGCTTGCTAGCCTAAAAGAAACCGGCTGTGGGCCCTGCCGCTATACCCTGGGCCCTAGGGCCTACCCTAGATAGCCTATGTCCGAACAACAAAAAAATTTTAGGTATAGGGGTTGCACTAGTAACGAACGCCCCCGGAAAACCAAACATTCGATATTACACTTTCAAAAAATAACTATTTGACGTTTTTGGCTAGGTTTATGGCCTATCATGATAGGCTTACCCTAATCACTTTCCGACAAATGTCTATCCCTACGTCGATGGGTGGGACGGGCAAGCAACCACAGGCTGTAGCCCCCCGAGCTTGTGGCGTAATTAATTTTCTCTGTATTTTCGTTAGGTTAGTCGAATTTTCCCTAGTTGTAGATGCCGCACTAGTTTAGGATAAAATTGATAAGACGCACCGAAACCCTTAATTAGCGCCCCTTGGCCGTCCGCCGTGGAGGTATACCAAATCAGCTTACCCCCGACATCCCGTCGGAGTATAGACGTGGCCCCCTTCCCCCGATCCGATCATCGCTATGTAGCTTAATAAAAAGCTCCCCCCTTAAAAAGTCTTGAAAAGGGCGCGTAGTTTCGCCGTGATTTAGCTTATTTTGTTGCTGGTAAGAAAAATACAATGTTAAAAAAGAAAATCAAGTTTTTTAAAGCATGTAAAGAAGGGGTAGGTATAAGGGGAATTTGACGGGAAAATTTTTTTACATTAAATTTATGATTTCCTTTTTCCAACGAATTTATTTTGTAGCATTTTTCGGTACTTTTTGGTTGGTGTTGGCCAAAATTTTTAACACTTTTTTTTATTAAAAAAACCCAAAAAAAATTGAAATGTTTTTAAATTTTTTTAAAATGCAGTTGTATTGTATATAATTAAAAAAACACTCTCAAGTTTCATTTATGCTGTTTATAAAAAAAAGTAAGGTTTAAATAGCAAGGAGTGATGCACCTTTAGGGCCCCTCATGCGAGAACTGAGCACGCCCCCCTACTGAAGTAACCTTAGCCTACAAAACATAAAAAAAAAAAACTTAAAAAAAAAAAAATACCTTTTAAAAAACCTTAACGTTGCATTTTAAACCAAAAAAACCATCAAAAACGAAAACACAACCAGTTTACAACAGTGAACTTAAAAAATTTGGGCCAACACCAACCGAAAGAGTGCCGTATTTTCTTGGTTTTTGGCCAGGAAAGTTTTCGGATATTTAATCACTTTTTTGTTGCTTGAACGGTTTTTGGGACCCACCCTTTTAGTTGGTGGCCCAACTTTCAACACTGGTTTTTTCAAAAAAAAACAATAAAAAAAAAAATCAAAGAGAAATAAATGAAGAAGAATCATTATTACCGGAACGATTTTTTTATTTATACTACCGTAATCCTCTGAAAAAATACCAAAATTTTTTAGAATAATGAACAAGATTAAAACCCCACTCGCTCATTTCACTTCTTTAAAGGTCGCCAGTTTTTTTTATTTACGTCTTATTTTTTCTTACTGGCCCACCCTTTCAGTTGACGCGCCCTTTCAACTAAACTCAAAAAAAAAAAATTTATAGGCCACCAACAATCAAATTAAATGAAAAGGTTTTTGGGTACGAACTCATGAATCGCTCACTCTCTAACAAGACTTTTGGGGTTTTTTCCTATTTGGGTAAGGGCCTTTACACCCGGAATGTTGGAGCCCGGGTTTTAAACAACGGGGCGGGATAATTTTACTATTGGATTTTATTAAAAAAATTTTAGAACATTTTTAAAATGCATCTAGAGTCCCCCCATTGAAAGCATAGCCATACAAAAAACGAGAAAGATTTCAAAGGTTTTTTCAAAACTCCCAGCTCTATTTGGGGAAACCTTTAGCGTGCAAGATTTTGATACCCTTGGTCACTGCAGCAAAATTTACAGCTGACAATAAATAGTGATGTGGATTTACCCCTGAATTTAAAAAAGGGGAATTACCCGGAAATTTAAAAAAAAACGGTAAAATTGTAAAAAATTTTATTTTGGTCGTATTAACCCGGAGTAGTCGCGCCCCGTTTGTAACGTTAGTAGTCGCGCCCGGGGCCCTTTGACCGCATTTTTTATTATGGGTAATAAGTTAGGGTGACGTTTTTTCCAATATAAAATAATTTTTTCATATATTACGCATACATGGTTAAAAATTTAAAAATTATCAATCAAAAATCAATAAATAAACAAACAATAACAATCAAAAACCCGAATGGTGCAAACCAACAAAAAGGTAAAAAATATGTTTTGAAACACCTGTGTTCGAATTTTTAGTAAACCAAGACAGAAAAATTTTGCCAACACATGTGAAGAAAATCAACCTACAAAACAAAAATCATGTCTCATAATATGTGAGTAGAAATTTTTTGCCTCCCTTAGTAGCGCCAGCGGCGAAAAGACCAAGAAACCAAACAGGCCCTCTCACGAGTGAATTTTGCAAAACCCTTTAATCGCGTATTGAAAACGGGCCTTCGCAAACTATTTTGGGAAGGTAGGGGGAACTAGAAAGTCACGCATGCGCCGTACAAACACCCAAATGTTGAAAAAAAAAAACGGTCTAAAAGACCCCACGCGACTACTCTGGGTTAAGCATTTGGCTAGACAAAATGGTATTGTGATGAGGAAGGTGTATACAATTAAAAGGCATAGCCTAGGGCTAGGCCTATATTCAACCATATATTTATTTACTGTTCCATACAAAGTACAAACTAACAATAATGTATTAATTTAATTATCTTTGTATGGTTAATAAATAAAATAAAAATATTAATTAGATTCGAATGAATGTAGCCTACTCAGCTAATGAAATAGACTGAAGTATGTCTATGTTCAGAAAAGCTCTTTTCAGATTATTGATTGAATTTTAAAGTGTTAATTGACTTACCAGTATTTCCATTGCATTCTTGTTGTGTAGGTCTTAGGCCTATTAGTGTTTAGAATTTTATAATGGAAAATTAACATTTAATTTAATTTTTGTAAGTGTTATTTGACTTATTTTCACTGCATTCTTGTTGTGTAGGTTCTATTAATCTTTAGAATATAACGATGGAAAGTTTTAAAATTTTACATTTTACCGAGATGCTCAGTAAATTCTCTGACCGGTAAATTTTACCGACTCACGTCACTACAAATACAAATAAAAAAATAATCTTCAAAACAAAATCATGTTCTTAAAGGTGGGCTGTCACGTATATGAAACGTGCTCATACACGCAAAAAGTCGAACGCCGCAAACGCGAAGTCTCTACGATTTCACATCAGTGACTAGGACGATTTAGCTCTCGGCAGCCGATTTCGTGACGTCACCGCTACTTACTCGTATGCCAGCGCCAAGCTTGCATACTTCCACCCGTGCAGTGTGAGCTGTTACGCGCTTGTCTCGCTCCGCGGGCTTGTCGTTTACCTTCATTGTCATCATTTGTCCACCCTCCATAAGATGGTCTTCTAGTGTTGTTATGACAACATACACATCAATATTGTGCACACAATATTACACGCAATAAATTAAACACAAACACAAATTATACACAATGTTATGGCTGTGAATGTGTCTAGGAGGGTATTTAATCGCGTTATTGTCTTTGTAGTGAGTGTTTCTTGGTTAAAATGTTATAATTTCAATTTTATCATGCCATGCTGTTCAGTCTCCAAGTGTTAAAATAGTCCTGGACAAGTAATTGACGGAAGACGAATCAGTTTTCGCAAGTTTCCGAGCAGGGTTTCGATCTCCAGTCCGTCACAAAGCGTGGGTGAATAAAATCAGTTGGTTTGGTTTTGCGCCAAGTGTGACTTCGGTGGTATGTTCCAATCACTTTCCTCTGCCGATTTGATGTATAACATGAAGAGTAAGAGCATGGCCAAAGATATGTAAGCTGTCGAGAAGAAATCACCTGTTTGGAAGACTGGAAACCAAATATAATCAACCATTTGTGGTGGTCATCTATGTCCTGCAATGGCGACGACGTTGTTTTGGTCTAAAAGTTCAAATCTGTTCTCTCACACGATACATAGGAAGGCAATGCTCACTTCCACTGTGTACCCATGACGATTTCGACGAGGATAGGAGAAGGACGTCGACGTGGATAGATGGAGAACTCTCACGATTTAGAGTTTTGTCGAACATCATTCTGGACAATACATTCCTTCAGGACTTGCGGCATACAAAGCAGTATTGTCACACGAGCAGCCTAAATTGTTTCATAATGAGTCGGCTAAAATACTTGCCAAAGGAAATCAGCCTTATTCTACGATGGTATGGTACTCCTCGGCATGTTGGCGATCATCAATCATTATAAAAACGTTAGGCGGGATGTCCATCGCACTGTAACGCTTAAGTCCAAGCTGGCAAGAAGGATGTACAACGTGTAATCCGTGAGGACAAGTGTTCTGAGGTGACATAGATGTGTCCATTGATCCTGATCTTGTGGATGTGTCTCAGAACATCTCTCGAAATGCAACTGTCCTGATTCTCAAGATTCCAAGAGTACTAAAGATAGCATCGTGCGCGGTGTCCTTTGAACAGTATATGTATATAATAATTATATTGTTGGATTGCGCGGTGTTCTTTGAACAGTACAATACATCATTGCATATAATATTGTTTTTGATTGCGAGGTGTCCTTTGAACAGTGAGGAACTGAGGTGAGCGCCATTTTTACTTTCCAAAATTTTGTTGTTTGTTGGACACCTCAAGAATATTTTAAAACTAGGTGGTAATTTCATTTTTAAATCAATGATAATTGCAACATTATGCCTCAGATTGATCAATGCAAGTTACAATAGATTATGAAATCCCAAGCAGTTTCTTGTGACAATGTTCACGAGTCGACAGCGGCTAGTTATACGCGCTTATACCTGCCCGGCAAGGATCTGCGCGCGCATCCAAGAGTCGACTCGTAGCGGTGACGTTTCACCCCCACCACTTCTAAAAGAAACACTCCCGCCAACTTCCGGACCACTACTCGATTGAATTCTAGTTTTCGACGCTCTCTTCATTCTTACGACAACTCAAAGTTAATTAAATAATATGAGCATGGTCGAAAATCATCTTCAACCGTGACAGCCCACCTTTAAATTAAATTCTACACATTTGCAGCCTATTTTTCAATTTATTATTTCTTGTAGGTTTAGCCTAAATTGCAGCGGATGTTTCTGATTTTGTTAGCAGTTCTCAGCAAACTCGTACGGTGGTACCAGATCTCTGTTTAAAATTTCAGCGTAATCTGTTCAGCGATTCGGCTGATTTTTTTTAGTGCAGACACATCATAGAATAAGCACCATTTACCCTATGTTGAATTGTAGACTTCTTTTGCTGCGCTCACTCGTTAATAAACAGACAGTAATAATTGAAACATGAGAGAAATATATAAAGATAATAAAGTAGAAGATATAGTTAGGCCTCCGTCTACATGATTAATAGGTTTTTTTTTACAAAACAAGAGCATCATGAGAGAAGCCCATCGCTCGTGTGTGGGCAGTTACAAGACATTAATGCTTTAAATAATCACAAGATGTCAACAAAGTTATAGTTTAATTAAATTAATAAGGCCTATCTATTGCCTACAATATTAAATATATGCGAGGAAGCAATTTATATGGTATATTCTTATTGATTCGATTTGTTACCTGGATCCAGGTACCAGATGGATGGTACCAGATGGTCTCCAGGTGGAGACTTTAAAACTAAACTGAAGAACTACACTTAGGCCTAAAGAACTTGACCACACAAGACTAAAGTTACAAGATATAGGACTAGGCTAGGCTGGCTAGAACCAATTGGCACTATGATTGTTGTTTTTAATCCTTTTTTTTTTTTTCTTCACATTATTTTAAAAGTAGGTAAGTATATAAAGAAGAAGCTAAACATTTTCAGATAGGGTATTAATGGATTAACGGTCCAATAAAGGAAACATCAACGTCCAGACAACTGTGACCAAGGCCGGATCGCTCTGCGCTCTGGTGGGAGATTAGTTTGACCAGCCCTATTGTCCTGCCCTTATGCAGATATTCAGTACAGGTAATCTAATAATGTAGGTAGGCCTAATCTGGGCATGTGAATCTGGTGTTTGAACTAAAAACTGAACAAGAGGATTGGATAGTCGCGAAATTAAAACAACGCGGAATTACAAATTTTTCGTGATATCACGAGAACGATGCCAAAATATCTAAAAACTGAATCTAGACCGCTACCTGTGTGGTTTTGTTAGAACAATATAATGAGAAAACATATTCAAATATAATAATGGGTGCGGTTTGTATTTAAGATATGCATTTAATTAATAAATTTGTAATAAAAAACTTAATTACCATCACATTACAATATTTTTCGTACAGGCTATAGTTCTCACAAAACCATATAGCAGTCTAGAATCAGTTTTTAGATATTTTGCATCGACGATCGTCCTCGAGATCTAACGAAAAACTGTAATTTCGCTTGGTTTTAATTTTGCGACTATCCCATCCTCTTATAAATTCATTAGTTAGGCCCAATTTAAAAAAAAAAAACGTGATCTCTCCTTGCATTGTATCTGGCCCTCATCCCCCCTGTCCTCCATTTTGTTATTTTTATATACCACTTACTAAAGTGTATTTATCGTTGAGATACAAAGTGACCATTTTGGTGGCGAGGCGGGTAGGGTCGTTCCCGTTCATTGTTTGCGTATCGCTAGCCGAGCTAAGGGATGGAATATCAATTATGAGGTCCATGTAAACACACAGTATTATTTGTTACAAAAACATGAACCCGAATTCGACTGTCAGTCATGTAATTGGTAAATGTTTTTAAATTCTAGTCAGGGTAGTAGCGTGTGGGGTTAGGCTTAGCACCTTCGGAATTGGGGGTAGCTACCACGCAGACAATGGACGGGGCGACCCACCCCGCCTCGCCAACTCACTGGTCACTTTGTATCTCAAGGATAAATACACTTTAGTTGGTCGGCGGTCAGTCAATCTAACTGTGTTTGTGTCCAGCGCGCGAGGCTTGTGTCGACTCTGTCCAGACCTCGGGGTGACCGGGTGTCACCCCTTACTATTTTGCCCGGCGGTCAGTAATTTAAACTGGTTTTGTCCGCCCCGCTAGCGTTTGTGTCGACTCTGTTCCAGCCCTCGGGGGGGACCGGGGTGTATCCCACTTACTATTTGGGGGGCGATAGTCAATCTAACGGGTTTTGTGTCCGCGCGCTGAGCGCTTGTGTCGATCTTTTCCCAGCCCTCGAGGTGCCCGGGGTTTTATCCCCTTTACTATTTGGTCGGCGGTCGTCTTTTAATGTTTTGGTCCAGCGCCGCTGGGGCCTTGTGTCGACTCGTTCCAGACCCGAGGTGACCGGGTGTCCCCCTTACTAGTGGTCGGCGGTCAGTAAATCTAATGTGTTTTTTCCCGCGCCGCGAGCGCTTTTTTGTCGACTCTGTTCGACCCGAGGTGACCGGGGTGATACCACTTACTAGTTGGTGGGCGGCAGTCAACAAAACTGTGTTTGTCCAGGCGGAGCGTTTGTGTCGACCTTTTCCAACCTCGAGGGAGGGGGGTGTACACCACTTACTAGTGGTGGGGCGGTCATTTCAATCTAACTGTGTTGTGCCCAGCGCCGCTGAGCGCTTGTGTCGACTCTGTTCCAGACCTCGAGGTACCGGGGTTCTACATTACTATTTGGTCGGCGGTCAGTCAATAACGGGTTTTTGTTCCGCGCCGCGAGCGCTTTGTCGATTTGTTCCCAGACCCGAGGGCCCGGGGGAACCACTTACAGTTGGTCGGGGGCAGTCAATCAACTGTGTTGTGCCCCCAACGCCGCTAGCGTGTGTGACTCTTTCCCAGACCTCGGGGGCCGGGGTGTCTTCCATTACTAGTTGGGGGCGGTCAGTCAATCAACTGTGTTTAGCGCCGGAGGTTTGGTCGACTTGTTCCAGACCTCGGGGTGCCCGGGGGTGTATCCCCCTTACTAGTTGGTCGGGGGCAGTCTTTCTAACTGTGTTTGTGTCCAGCCCCGCTGAGCGTTTTGTGTCGACTCTGTTCCAACCCCTGAGGGACCGGGTTCACCACTCTACTATTTGTCGGGGTCAGTCAATCTAACTGGTTTTGTCCAGGCCGCGGAGGCTTGGTGCTTTTCCCAGACCCGAGGTGAGGGGGTGATACCACTTACTATTTGGTCGGGGGGATCAATCTAACTGTTTTTGGGTCCAGCCCTGAGCGCTGTTTTGACTCTGTTCCAGACCTCGGGGGTCCCGGGCGGTCTCGCTCGGGCCCCGCTGCGCAAGAATCCCGAAGCTGCGATTTCGAGACCCCCGCGACCTTGAAACGCGGTAAAAGTCGGGGGGGGCCCGGGGCCCCGGCCCCCGGGATAGTGGGGCGACCGGGGGAAACACCGCCCGCTCGAGAAACCCCACCGGGGCGCGTCAAGATGGAACGGCCGACCGTCCGACGGGTACTGTTCCAGTTAAAATTTTTTTCAAAATTTGATTTTTTCGTCAATACTATGTCTAACTGAGGGGGAAAAAAGAAACAAAGAAAAAAAATATGATAGATCTACTAGCCTAGTATGCGTAACAAAAATTTTCACTATGGTTAGCAAAAAAAAGTATAGGCCCCCTTTGTAGCCTAATAATGCCCCGCTAAATATAACAATGCTGACAGGACCTGTCTTAAAAGACGTCTATATTTGGATGGGACGTTTTTAAAGTTTTGTGGAAGTTTGAGGTTGTTAAAATTTGCAAACGTTATTTTAATTTTTTTTTTAAAAAAAAAAAATGTTATTTTTTTATCACTTTAGGGGCTACCAAACCGGATAAAAAATTTGCCCCTAATTTTGAAAAGGTTAATTTTTGGGGGAGGTGCGGGTCCCGACGATTTAAAACATCTTGCTGTTAAGAGGTGGAAGTGCCGGGATTTAAAAAAGGGGGAGGAGAATAAAAAAATTTTTATTATTTGTCGGCGGTCATAAGTACAAAATGCGATAGAAAGAGGGTTAAAACGTTTAAACGCGATTATTTCAAGGGGTTTTAAAAAAGGGAAAATTAAAAGCTTTTCCCACCTAGTCTATATAAAAATTAAAATAGCACATTCTGTAGGGGGGAAGCCCATAATCAACATGATTACGAAAAAAAAAGTATTTTTTAAAAGTATTGTCATTTTGGCAGAGAAGTATTTTTGGGGAGGAGTGATTTAAATAATTTATAGAAAGGCCATGGTGGGGGATGTTTTAATGTTGTTGGAACTGGGAAGCTTGTTGTAAACAGTAATGATTAGCAAAAGGTACCGGTACTTTGGGCTTCTAGAGAATAGAGACAGATTATGGGTGGGGATATGAATGTTAATATTTGACCTTGTAAAGTGGGTGTGAACTGATGTGTTTAACGGGAAGAGAGATTTTGATTTAAACAGACAAAAATTTATGCCGCTTCAATCAGGACACTTTGCCGCCCGTGCTGACATGACATCAGTTTACATCTCT
The DNA here is from genome assembly GCA_024449915.1 of Sweltsa coloradensis. Classification (NCBI taxonomy): domain Eukaryota; kingdom Metazoa; phylum Arthropoda; class Insecta; order Plecoptera; family Chloroperlidae; genus Sweltsa; species Sweltsa coloradensis. The sequence continues at coordinate 20,200 of JAMZAV010006917.1, read as the reverse complement.
CATTTTCTTATTTTATTGTAGGCCTGGGCCTAATAGGTAGATTCCTGAGGATATAATGCAGACTCTTGTGTAAGAATATTAGGCCTGCCGCCTGCCTATTGTCACAGAAGTTATCGACTCATACACCCTAGTTTAAACACAATTAAACAGAATACTAGCGCAAAAGTCCTGTTACACTATCAACATGTTGATACAACTTGTTTACCTGATGTAGGGTAGATAACACAGAACTATGATGCTGCTGTCACACCAAAACTTGTTGACTCAACATAGACGAGCAAGCCAATATGTTGACAAGAAGTTGAATGAGATTACTTTTGATCAATGTTAACCAGTTTGTTGGTTGACGATGTTCAAACCAATGGCTGAGCGACATTCTGTCATGTGATCATTTCGTTGAGTATTACTTCTTTTCTGATGTAATGTGTGTGAAGTGAAGAGTCTATAGCCCCTACCGTTAACTATGGAAGTCTTTTGACGCTTCACCAAGCGCATGCTCCGTGTGTTGTTCCATCCGCTCATTAACAGTACAGCAACTAGATATAATCTAGTTCTGTCAAACAAAGCTAGGCCTACCACGTTATTTTCTAAGGTAATGGATGACTAAATTGGAGTTGGACACATCTGGTTTAGCATAAATAATACGTAACAAATAGTCTAAAATTATACCACTAGAGTAGGGTGAACCATAATTCTAAAGTAAAAACCGGGACACATGTACTTTCGTCTTGTATGGACTTGCGTGGGCTACCCGGGTCTGGGGCAAAGCCCAGCTGCAGGAGGCGGAAAATATTGGGGGTAATTTTTCCCCAAGATAGCTTGGAGTGAGATCTGAGACAGGTTGGGTTGGGGGCTGGCCTTTGCCTGAGAGTGCAGTGCAAGTAAAAAAGTATAGGTTTCCTGAAATGATAAGTAGGCGCAATGACTGACGCCACGACGAGACACTCGACCCTTAATTGTTTCAACCCGCTCGCGGCTCTCCGGCAGCCCCCCACCCACCCCACCCCTTCCCCCTCAAGCCGAGATAAGTTCACTGCAGCAACAAAGGGTAGCCACAGAGAGAGTTTTATTTGTAGTATTAGTACTTTTCTATATAATATTTTTTTATATAACTTGTATCGGCTTTCTTTTGAAAAATTATATTGTATATTAATATAAATTTAAATGGAAAATACAAATTAATTGGATGAACTCTTAAACCGGGATATTTTGCCGTCCCGAGAACTATTTTCGGGACACCGGGACAGGCCACAAAAAAACGGGACAATCCCGGAAAACCGCAACGTCTGGACCCTGGTCACCCTACACTAGAGCATGCTACGTAGAAGCACTTAGTTTTGTAAAGACGGCGATAGGTGGCGTTAATGTCTCCAGCAACAGTTGCTAGAGGTGATGTACACAAAGTCTGGTGCGATCAACAACTTGACTAAATAAGTTGCATCAAAAAGTTGATAGTGTAACACTAACGGGGCCCTTTATAAGCTGCAACATACCCTAAAATCACACCCCCCTCTCTCCCACAGGAAGAGATGGATTACGGGGGGAAAGGGAAACCCTCCACAGACTCGGATTTCCGGGGTTTGATTTTTCCCTCCACCAATCTGGACAGTCTAAACCCTTGAGGACTCTGTGAGGACGATAAACGAGGACGAGGGTTTAGACGCCCGAGGACGTCATTTTCCGGGACCGACAGGCGAGGTTATTTGATGTCGGGACCCTGACGGGTTGGGACTAGTGAGTGGGAAAACCAAAACAGGCGAGGTTAGTGTTTGTCGGGACACCAAGGGTTTATGCTAGTGGGGGTGGGCAACTGACAGGCGAGGTTAGTGTGTGGGCCACCAAGGGTTTTATAATTTGGTGTCGGGCGCCCGGGAAAGGCGGGGTTTTTTGTGATGTGAAATAAAAGGGTCCCCTATACTAATTTGATTTCCCCCCCAGGACAGAAGGCTAACTTCTTTGTTTTGGGGAAGGGTGGGGGGCTCGAACCCCTCTCCCCGGGTTAGTTTAGTGCCTGGTGCGAAGCACCTTTTAACTAAATATCTGATGTGGCCAGATTTTGGGCGATGGACAGCGCCTTCGCTGCATGGTAATTGGTGACGGGCCACCTTTGGGTTTGGGTTTAAAATACCGGCCGGGGAACTTGAAAAGGGCCCAACAAATTTCCCTGGGTTTTGCACCCGGGGGCGGGAAAAGCCCCACAAAAACCCACCCAAGGAGAGTTTTTTTTATCGTCACGGAGGTTTTTAGTCGGGGGGTCCCTACCCCCACTCGACGAGGGAAGGGCGATGGACGTTGACGACCCCGCGGGAAGCCGTGCCTAAAAGGGGGAAAAACTTTGGGGGAGGAAAGAAACGGGTCCAAAAACTGAAAGGGGGCGGGGGAATACGTCGCTTTTTCCCGGGAAAATAATTGGGCAAGTGCAAAAACCCTGGGGTTTTGGGTCCCGCTTCTAGGAGGCAAAAATCTGGCAGCTTGGCAGCAATGCTTTGGTCGGGGTTTTTGGCGGGACCGAGGTCACCCGGGAACCTCAGCTTTCGTGCCCAGCGAGGGAAGAAAGGGACACACGAAGAATTTTGTTTTGCCCCACTTTAGTGGGTTGCGGTGGATCCCTGCAATCCCCCCCAGACAGGAGATGCGAAATAACCCCGCTAAACGGTTTTACAGACTGTAGAGGCGAGTTTGGGGCCGTTCCCGGGGAAGCGGCATTCCGCAGAAGGGGTAAGAGAAAACAGTTTCCCGGGTTTCCCCTTCGGGTTTGTGACCGGATGTGGGCCCCCGAAAAGTTTACGGTCAAAATTTTATGCCCAGGCATCTATTGGTGGGTTTGCCCAGGGAAATGGCGACATCTTTGAGACGTCCCCGAGGGGGAGGCCGTTTTTAGACCATGAGAAGAGAGTATTAAAGGGGTTTTCTCCACATTGAGGGCCATGCGTAAATTTTTGCGTCCCAGTCTGAAAAGTGTCAAGGTAACGTTGTCCAACGCGAACTGCGATCCATGGGCGACGTTTATTTGACAGACCCAACAAATTCATCACAAACATTCCCGAGGTAACCCCTTTCCCGGGCGGAGGGGGCCCATTTTGGGCTGTGAAGACTTTAAAAATAGACGGGGTTTCCAGCACCAAACCCCTGAGGTACTCCGGCAAGAATTGGACGCTGTGAGGAGGAGACAGTTTTTTTTGATACGTGAAGGTACGCTCAGTGAGGAAGGATTGAATAAGCAGGACTAGATAATCAGGGAACTAAAAGTGTACTTTTTGTGAATGAGTCCAACATCCACAAAACGATAAAAGCCTTGGAGCCCGTCAAGGAATACCCCCGCGACGCCCCCCCGCTTTTCCCAAACCCAATCTGTTATTTTATTTTTTTTATCCTCTTTAGCTGTTGTATTGTGGATTTGCTTTGCTCAAAACCCAAAATTTGTTCGTCCGGGGGGAAACGTTCAAATTTGTCTATGTGACGTTGTAGCGGACTAGGAGGGACCCCCGCTCCACACCCTTTGGAAAACACAGACAGGAGGCTGATGGGCATACTCGTGGGGTTCCCGAGCAGATTTTCCCGGTTTCAAAAATGTAATGACCGGGGCCCCTTTTTTCCAAGAGCTTGGGAAATTTTTAATTTTTAAGAACTGCATTGAAAATAGCAGTATTTTTTGCTGCTCCCCTTGACAATTGGAGAACAACTTGTGCCGGATGCCATCATCTCCTGGAGCCTTGTTTTTTGGGGGAAAGGTCTTCGAAATTTGGGAGTTTTTTCCTAAAATGGCACCCCGCTCCATCTGGTAGAGGATGGAACGTGGTGATTTTGGACCACGGGGAGTACTTGCTCCCCACTTGTGGTGAAAGAGGCTGGGGGTGGGTTAAAGGGTAAATGCGGCCCCCCCGCGAGTCGCCAGGACGTTCGTTTTTTTCCCAAGAGCTGCTTTGCCAAGTTTTTTGGGTCCCAAAACGGTGGGTCCCCCTGTGGAATACGTTGTGGGGCACGACCCATCCCCCCCAGTAAGTTTTACCGGAGACATCGAGCCCCGCTACCGAAAGTATCCCAGATTTCAGAATGGGAAAAGGCCGCAATACCCACGTTTGAGAGCTGTTGATCCCTTGTTGTAAGCGGCCCGGGTAAGGGCAGATGAGTGCTTTTCCCAGGTATGTGTAGGCGTTTTTTGAAGGTTACTAAACCGGCAAAGGTCCTTTTGGCAAATCATACGGGGTTAAATTTGGGGCCCCCACGAAAAAAGGGGTCGGTGTCGAGGTACCCAATTTGCCTCGGGGAATCAGTAAAGTGATAGATTCTCCCGCTGCATCCACGTAAACCCGTAGAATTTTAAGGTGGCGGATCTTCGGGGAGACCTGCGTCAAGTTTGACGCGGAAACATCCCATTCACCCCTTGTGAAAATCAGGTGTTACACGGGGGGGAAAGGGAAGGGATCTGTCACCTAATTGAGGACCACGGGATTGTGGTCTGAAGAAAGCTGGGTATCCCTTTCAGGTTGTACGAGCAAGAATGTTGGCCAAAAACGCGATGCCCAAGGACGTCAGGACGTCCCACGGTTTCACCAAGGGGAAAGTGGGGCGGGTAAAACGGGGACCTGCCAAAAACGATGGGCTACGGTCAGGTGGCACGCAAGGCTTTTCCGGGCCGTTTGGCTTTTTCGGGGAATTTCCCAAGACGGATTTTTAGAATTAAAGTCACCCATGGGGAAAGGTTTGGTAGGGGGGAGGCAAGTAGGATATCAATGTTTGCCACTTAATCTTGGGTTGGTCTCTTGTACACTGAAATAAGTCGGGGGTGGGCCCCCTGGGGTATGAACCTGGACACCAAACCCCCTCAAGTGAGATTTAAAGGCGGGAAAAGGTATTTTGGGAAAAAGATCGACCCGTGTACTAATAAGAATGGCCGTCCCCCCTTTACTGGCGTCCCCGGAAACGACCACCCCGGGCCTCACGATAGACCCCGTGATTCGCCCCCTTTTCCCAAAATAAAAAGAGGAGCAACCCGGTTTCCTGTTAAAAAAGGGTAGAAAGAAAATCCGCTGACGCAGTAAAAGGGGAAATTCGGGTGTCTTGGATTTTAATTTTCCCCCACCAGCATTCCCGGGAAAAATGGGCAAACCGGGGGGGGCTAAGGACCATTGAAACGTCCCTTTCCCCTAGGAGGCAACGTGGTTTACCATATAATATAAAAAATTGGGGGGCCCCGGGGGAGGACGCCAGAGCTTTTTCAAAAATCCAAAATCATACCATAAGTGGGAAAAACTCATAGGTGGGGGGTGACTCCGTAAGGGTTTCGGAGGAGACGGCAGCTTTTGGAAGGTCGCGGGTCAGTCGGGGGGGGAATCTGTACCCAAATTTCCCACCCCCTGAAAGGTGATGGCTGATCTGTGAGATCTGGAAAGAACCCCTGCCCCTGGGATGAGTACCCGGACGAGCCCTTTGGGAGCTGGAAACGGACGAGCTGTCGGGGCTCCCCCGGGGGAATGGTAGGCTTAAAGGGGCTGCCCACGCTGCCGTTTAAAAATGCCGGGGACTTCCTATAGATGCAGGGTGGTCACCACCAAGTTTACACCCCTTTGCGGGCACAAGGGGTGGAAATTCTTACAGTCGCGACCACTGTGTCCTTTAGCACACTTGAAGCAGCGAGGGCCAACATTGCAAAAATGTAGAGGTGTGGTTAAAACCCCTGACAGTTTAAACACATTGTTGGACCCCTTTTCACCCTTTTTAAGGCTCCAAATGTAACACGGGAATGTCCTTTGGAACGCAGATCTACCCCCGCGACGGAGCGTAAAGGGGAAACCCCCGAGTCGTTACTACGAAAAAACGGTATGGGACGTGCTGAGGGGCCCGGTCCCCGTCATTGGGTGACCGTACGGAAATGCGTACCTCCGTCGACTAGGTCATTACGGGCATCATCAGCTGATTGGGGGGGCCCGCAATCCCCGTGGGCAAAACGCCTGGGTTTTTTCCTCACCCGGGTTGGGAAAATTTTTTGGAATTGTTTCCTTGCGGTTTAAGTAAGGCGTCGGAAAAGGGAACCCCCCCCCCCCCCCCCCCCCCCCCCTCATCAATAGAAATTTTACTTTTATAGCAAAAGAACCACGCGCGACGCCCACGTGAAACCATGATCAGCCACAACAGACTTAACAAAAGCGACCCAAGGGCGCGGGACTTCAAAACCATACACCACATTTGGGGGCGTATGAAAACCCTTTTTTTTAAGGTTTGGGCGGTGACAGGCAATACACCGGCCATAGCGTCCTGGTTGGTACATGCCTTAGGGCCCGCGACTCCACGAGCGGGCGTGGGATCTCCGTCTCGGGGACGGCCAAAAAGATTTGAAGGGGGAATGGTGATCAAGTCATCCTTGGCCGACCCTCGTGGAAGCACCCGACGTGCGGGGGTTTGGGTTTCCTCTCGACATTTTTCGTTGTGCTTCGGGGGACAAATACGTTGACGCTTGGCCCCCTGGAGATATTTTTCCGGGGCTTTTTCCTACTTTAAAATCTCATCCATGGTGGGGACTATAATCAAGTTCCAAAGCACTTACCGCAAAAGGGGCACGAACATGCGTATCATACCAATTAAAAAAACACTTTTTCCACCAGAAAAAAAAAAAGTAAATAACTTTTAAAAAACAAAAAAATAAACAGAACCAAACAAAAATCTATGTTTTTGTTAAACACAGATTGGGTGTTCATCAAAAATCTGTTAAATTTTCACTGGTTTGGGCACAAAATGTACCATAAAACGGCGTTTTCGATTACTCACTAACGGGTATCCCCAGAAAAACCATCTTGTTTTGCAAAATGTTACAAAGCGGGTTTACCCAAAAGGTTTTTGCGTATGATGCCGGGTGGGCCGGCAAACGAGGTTTGTGGTGCTGGATCTAGGGTTAGGGATATTGGTCACAGTTTCAATTGGGCTCATGACTACATTGTCCCAAACCCAAAATTTTTTTTTACCCAAGCTAGGCCTACCTATGGGACCTATCTAAATACTATTAGGGTAATTTCCATATGTGATTCCATTTTTGATGTCGTTTTGTCGTGCGCGCTGTTGGGACTTTGCCTACCATGCTTTTCACCAGTCGCCCTTTTAAAGGGAAAAAACTACTCCTAACATTAAAACCCCTTTACAAAAAATTTCGTTCTTTGAGATTTCCCCAGTCAAGAAGTTTAAAATTAGAAAAGGGTACCGGTAAACCCAAAAAGATGCAGTTTTTTCCCAGGAAAGAAGACCATGGTGAGAGTCGAAAACTGCAAATTTAAAAATACTTGACTTTTATTAATTTTTAAAAAGGGCCCTATTTTACTAGGTAGCTAGATTTTTTTTTGTGGGTCTGACGAAAGGGGGGCGTGCAAGGGCTCTCTCCTTTAAAACCCTTACGTAGAGGTTTATGTCCCTTGCTGTAAACCCTAGGCCAAAAATCGTTTTTCGAGTAGGGGGACAAGTTTTTAAAATGGGATTCAAATCTAAAAAAATCATGTGGATTGGGTCCCCCGTCGCGTTTAGGGGGGCCCAAAGGGGCTACTTTTATCTCTCTTCTGCAAGGGTTAAGTGCTACGAGCGCAGGCTTACATACTCCCCCGTTTATTTAAAGAACGAGGGGGGAGCCAAAAAGTTCTCGCGCTCCCCACGGACGGAAGAGAACAAGGGCCCTTTGGAAGGAGTTGGCACCCTTTTTTTCCCCAAACCCCATGAAGAACGGCGCTGCTAAGAGTGCGGACCAGTGGGAAAAAGGTAAGGGGGTCAACTATGTTTTTTTTTTTGTAATTTAAGGAAATTTCACAAGTTAGTGGGGGGAGAAAAAACTAAATTTAAAAAGATATAATTTTTTATGTTCAAAATTTTTTTTTTAGGCCAACACGATTTTAATCATTACCTTCCCCATTTAAAATAAAATTCAATTAAAAATAGGAAAAAGCCAAAATCGTGTTAGACAAGTGGTGACTATGTTTTTTTTTACCCGTAACCAAATTTCCCTTTGCTCCCTCTACCTAAAAAAAGCTGGATCAGAGACTGAAAATTTAAGGGTTTTGCTCTGTTGTGCATTTTGCACCTTTTTTGCAAAAAAAGTCCGTTTTGTTATTCCCGTTAGGTTTTTACATTACGTTTTGATGGTAGTAAAGCTTAATTCCCTTTGTTTGCATTATGCAGTCTTAGAATTTGCATTTGCGCTACCTTACCGCAAAATCAGCCACATCCTTTTTGACTAGGGGTTGTATGTGCTTTTGAGTCTGTTAAAAAATTTAATTTTTTTAAAAGTCTTTAATTTGTAAGGGCTTTTAAAATTAGCAAACAATTCTCCGTCACAGCAACTACCATTTTTTTTCCCGCATGGTGAGATTCTTCAAATTCTCTGCAATATATGCCTGCCCAGTGGGGCCCTTTACCCGAGGTAGCCGAGCCATCTGTGTAAAATTTTAGCCATCCTTTAGGGTAGTCTTTTGTTGTGAGTTTTGTAATTTTTTTCAAATCCTTGTTATGTAGGTGCCTTTTTCCTACCCAGTCATCCACTGTCATTTTATTCATTTAGCCCGCGATTTACGCGGGGCGTTTTAAACCCGTTCTCACTCGAAAACCGAAGTTAAGCCCATCGGGCGTGGTCAGGGTTTAGTGGGTGACCCCTCTGCCCCGAAAAACACGTTTAAACCCCTGGCTAGACAGACTAGGGGGCGAAAAACTTTTTGGGGACGCTTGTTCTCCTGCGCCGTCTCCCGGCAGTCCGGGTTAGTGGAGGGAAACCTTTCGACGTCAAGGTTTCACCGCCTTTCGGATTGGGGCGTAAAGCCCTTGGTCCCTGGTACTTTTTGAAAGAAATGGGATGTGCCGGAACCGGGTTTCCCCCCCTCCCTTTTCTATTAAATTTTCACTAGGGATTACATTATCCGTTGCAAAAAGAGATAAAAAAAAAACCAAAAAAAACAAAAAAAAAAGAATGGAAAAAGTAAAAACTAAAAATTTTAAATTTTTTTGATGGGGGCCCCATAGCCCTAGGCTGTAAAATTTTTTTTGGTTTATACTAAGTGTAATTTTTAGCCTAATAATAATAATAAAATTTTAATTTAAAGCCTTTCTGAAACTCTGATTGTGAGTTTGTATGTTCTATTTTTCATTTCAACAACTTTGGGCCCCAGGGAAAACGAAAGGGCCCTTGCGGATGTTGAAAGGGGAGAACCTCCTTACAGGCCCCTGGCCCTCACACCAGCGCTTTGGACAACTTGAGGGAGAATGGGGCCTTCATCACTCGTGATAAGTTTGAGTGTACCAACGCCACAGGAGATGTCCAATGACTTCCTTACCGACGCCTCTCTGCCTTCTCATTGGAGTTCAAGCTCCAACAGGGTTGTCTGGGATGGTATGTGGGAAATGAACGAGAGCCCTGTGTCAACGACATTCCTCAGAAGGGAACGGGGTAAGTGTTGATGTAGAAAAACGGTAGTAATTTCCTTTGTACGCTCTTTATTAAGGCTTGGAGATGTTTTCTTTGAATAAAAATTTTGGAATTAAGAATTAAACGTCTTGACTTTCAATCTAGATTCAATTATTATTTTGTAGTGATCCATTTTATTTTCCCGTATTCAAAAACCTTTTAAATTGTGATTTCTAGCACTAGGCTAGATTAAAAACTTAGACTTGAAATTATATACCGGCACTCTATTTAAAAACATACAATAGTCATAGGCAAATTTCATTTTTAGTAATTGCCTAATGACACATTTTCAGAAATGAAGGGTTTGGGGGAAAGCAAAGAGAACATAAAGCCCTGCCTGAAGGGCTGGAGGCAACAAACCTTTCCACCTTCTGATGACAACTGCAACAAATTTAAAGTTTTACCTTAATCCACCACGCTTTTTCGTCCTTTGGGATCATCAGGCGGATGGTAGCCACAAAAAATCAGGTAACTACATGCAAACAAAACTCAAAAACACATAACCAAACCTGGGTAGAGCCACGCAAAAAGTAAATTCTACATATGCATGTTGTTATCATCAGCAAGGTTATTTTACCCCACCTTTAATACTGAGCCACACCGTCAGCACAACCAGTAAGGGGGTTTCCCTCCCAACTCTGGTGCTCGGGAGACAAAACATCCATGACTTACCTGGATTCGAACCAAGACCCTTGGCAAAAGGGGAAAGCTGCCCCTTTATTGTTGCTGAGCCAGGGTGCCTCTTCATTCATACTAAGAGAAAGGGTTAGAGATAGGAAGGGGTGGAAAGTCACAAAACAGCACAACCAGTGAATGGGGCAGCCTCTCTCGTTGCACGGGTCTTGGTTCAAATCTAGGTTAAGACATGGTTTGTTTGGCCCAAGCACCAGAGTCTAGGAGGGAAGCCCCTCACTGGTTGTGCTGTTATGTAAATTCCTATCTCGAACCTTTCTTTTGGTATGAATGAAGAGGCTCCCTGACCCAGCAACATCAGAAGGGCCGTTTTTCTCTTGTTCCCAAAGGGTCCTGGTTCAAATCCAGGTAAGGCAAGGATTTTTTGTCTCCCGAGCACTAGTGTTGGGAGGGAAGCCCCCCTTTCTGGATGTGCTGACGGTGTTTGGCTCAGTTATGAAAGGTGTTGAAAACTGGCTGATGGTGACAACATGCCCGGTAGAATTTACTTCTTGCGTGGCTGGGTCTACGTCAGGTTTAGTTATGTGTTGTGAGTTTTGTTTTCATGTAGTCAGCTGATTTTTAGTGGCCCCATCCGCCTGATGAGTCCCAGAAGGACGAAACACGTTGTGGATTAAAGGGAACTATGTAGGTACATTAGCTGCAGTTGTCATCAGCAGGTGAAAAGTTTTGTCGCTTTATGTTTTCTTTGCTTTCCCAAAACCTGTCAACCCTTCTCCAATCTAACTAGCCAATAGCCCCTTTTCCATACCTACTTAGAAAAATTTTCAGAAATAATACTTAAGAAACCCTGGATTTAGCATCTATAGCAGAAACACACGTCCAACTGCAGCACATTGGGTCAAACGGTCAAACTTTGGGATCAGAATATAATGTGCATGCACCCCTGAAGTAATATTTGGCCTTAGACCAGTAGGATAGAAAGATTCCCATTGTAGTCAGCTTTAAAAACTATTTCAATCTGAGTATAATAAACTAGGCGTAGTCCATTGAACAGAATGAAATAAAAGTTACAATGAACAGTTGCCATTTTGAACTGGGCAATTTAACTCGCTCGTTGAAACCTCTGGTTGTGCCAACGTTTGTCCTAGGAAATTTGCTGTTCCCGGTAACCCATCACAAACGCTTTATGCCACAAATCAATGAAAAACTTTCTTGAACCCCCAACTGTGGAATTGATTTCAGAAGTTGTTTTTCCCTTGTATTTTATTTTTACGGGAACTCACCCTTATTTACATTTGGGAGCTGAAACTATCAAAATTTTGTCATTTTTGCAAGTTTTTAATAAAGATTGTTGTATCATATTTATCACGTAATTAATTAAACCCCATTTTAAACCTCCAAACTACCTGAATGTAAAATAACAAGATTTTCTTGAAAAAAACAACCCGTGCTGTTGTGCAACACCACTTGCTCAGTTTTGAAAGTAGTGAAGGCTGCTACACCTTTTGGTAGCCTAAAAAAAAAAAAAAAATTTTCCCACTAACAAAGAAAAAAAATCTTTAAATGAAGACTCTTTTTCGAAACTTAACTGAATGTCTGGGAAAATCGCGTAAAACGGCAAAAAATTTAGTAAAAGGTTGCAGCGCGTTTAGTTGGCGGCACAGACAGCGCAATTAGCATGGACGTATATATGTACGGTATGAACATGTAAGGGGTTAAGCCCTTTTCCCTTTCGCCCCCCTGAAAAAAGTTTTTTTGCGCAGGCCTAGTTGTAAACATTTTAGAAAATGTGGGTTTGTTTTTTTTAATTAACATGTTTTAAATTTTTAATTTAAATATGTTTTTTTTACGAGAGAGAAAGTTTTTTTGACCTACATTACCCTATTTTCAACGGGCACACGGAACTTTACTGAAGACATACTGAAGCTTCGAGGGGTAAGTCCCCACCCAAGGAAGGTTTTAAGATGACACAATATAAATGATGACATTTTTATTTGTACAGCATCTAAGTGAGCACGACAATCGGCACGACTAATCCGCTAACTCCTGCCAGGGGTTTCACGGGGACTACGTCCTTTGAAACCTTTCCCGTCTTATTCTGGATCAGAATGCCTATACTTACACAAAAAGGGAGTGTCATTCGTTTGGGGTGTTGTAACATTGTATGACCCCAAAGGCTTTTTTGGTAATTTCTGACATGTGGTGAAAGCCCCAAAAACTCCCCCTATTTCTTTTGAGCCCCGGGATAAGCTTATACTTTTAAACAGATTGAGGGCCTTTTCGGATTTTACATCCAGCCATAAAACAAGAAAGTTGTCTTACGGATGCAAAATTTACAACCCAGGGCCTTTTTCTTGCCAACCTAGGTTTTCACTCCCTGTTTGACACACATCCCACAAAAATTTTACTAGTTTTGATGACTGCTTAAGACTCATTTACATACCGAAACAAATAATGTGACTTTTAGGGGTCTGGGTACCCAAAATTTGGGGTTTTTTTACATACCCAAAATTTGGGTTTTTTTATCATGTAAATGGGGTTTTTTTTTGGGGGGGCTGGGCCAAAATTGCAAACCATTTGGGAGCCTTAGTAAATCTAAAAAAAACGTTTGCGAAAGGGGAGCAAAATAAGACTGCTTTTCCCTTTTAAAGGAGAAAAACAGCCTTTTCTTTTTGTTTTTTCGCCAAAATTTGGGGGCAAAATCGGCAGTTTTTTTTTACCTTTTTTCCAAAGTATTTATAGTTTTCGCGAGAAAATAGGCCATAACACTGGTGAACTGCGGGTGAGTCACACCTAAAAAACTGTCATTTCAAGGTTGGCAACATAACAAAAAAAAAATTTATTTCTTTTTTTTTGATCTACAAAAGTACAACGTTTTAAACTGAAAGGGGGGAAAATTTAAAATACGCGAAAAATTTTTAAAAAAATTTGAATTAATTGAATTTTTAGCAAAAAATTATTTTAGTTTTTTATTGAAATTAAAGATTTTTTTTAATATTTTTTTTTTTTTTTTTTTACAGATTTGGGTTTTCTCTATTGAAATTTCGTTTTTTCTTACCGAACCCGACCCCAAACCCCCAAGTTTTTTGACTACCCCGGGCCCAAACCCGCCCCGACTTAAAAAAATATACCCAACCCCTAACTTTATCTAGGGTTTTGCCCGAGTCGATAAAGAAGTTTCCCCCCTTGGGGGGGTCCCCCAACTCCCTTACCGCCCTGGGGTTAAAAAAAAAAATCGGGGTTTTGGCGTTTGGAACTAACGTTCCGCGCGACATCGTGTGACGAGATGGGAAATACTTCAAAAAAACAGTCACTTTTCTACTAGTAGTTAACAGTCGATGACGACAAATGGCGGGGAAAAGTCAAAATATTAAAAACGATTTAAGTTGGCGAAGTTTTGGGATTAATCAACAATCTTTTTTTGATGAGGATATTTTTGATGGAGTAGACCTACTTTGGACCGGCCGAAATATGTATTGTTTTAAAATTTTGATTTGAGTTGCTGGGGGTACTTACGTCTGAAAACGTATTGTGCCTTGGGCCTAGGCTACACTTTCGTCCGTTAGGCTTGAACAAACATATCTCAATTTTTTCGCACGAAAAGGCATGACGCCTGCGCAAAACCTTTATATACAATAATAAAACAAAAAATAAACGTGGGTTATATTTGAAAAAAAAATTGAAATTTTACGTTTAGTCTGATTTGTTTTAATTTTCAGCTCATGCACTGAAATCTATGACCGTATTTTGCGTGCAGGCTTTTATTAGTTTTAATGTAACCGCCCCCAGGCGCAGAGCGTTGATTCCGTTTGACTTGGAGTAAGGGACCCCCCCAAAGGGGAAACTTCTTACGACTCTGGTTGGTAAAGGTTAAACGGTAAAAGGGCTCTAGTTCAAGTAATGAGTCTGAATAACCAGGGTTATTTAACCCGGGGTTTGAGTGGGGTACCTGAATGAAGGGTTATAATAAAATACAGAGCGTAGAGATCGTAAAGTTTTGGAAAAAATACAGTACTAACTTTGTGTTGCCTTCTCTCGACAGAGCACTTTTCCCTGCCCCGAAGGCCGTCTCAAGTGGATGCAAGGCGGGGCTAAAAGAACGGGCACTCAGACTTCAAGGCGGCGGTTCAAGTGGCGGCGTCAGCTCCAGGTAAAGAGATCGAGTACGCACGAAGGAGACTTCTGTACTCTACGAGCGAAGGTGCCACTTCGAGTCGGTGGCGCAAGCCCCAGTCGCTTACCTCCCGCAAATAGATGATGCAACTTTTAGGATATTCCGGAAAAAAATACAAACTTTAATTTTTGATTGCCAATACCAGAATTCGCCAAAACCAAAGATTGCACTTTTTTTAGACCCGTTTATTTTGAATTTTCCTACAAAGGGGGATCTACAAATATGACATTTTAAACCTGGGGGTACAGAAGAAAAAAACGTCCTAGAAGGTCACATAAATAATACACAAAAACATTACGACGAAACGTTTTTGGTTTTAAACCTTTTTAACCCTTTAGAGTTGATGATAAAAATTTTTTTTTGGTAATTTAAATGCGTTTTAATCGCGTTTTAAAGTTGAAAAGGGTTTAATAGTTCATTTATCCCACCCTCTGTACAAAAAACCCCACCCTGTGCGAAGGGGGTACCTCATTATGATGTTTTTCAGTTTTCCCCGCCTCTTAGTTAGGCCCATTTTCTTTTTTTATAAAATTTAAAAACTGGTTATTTGTTACAATGCCAATTGGGTAGAGTTGATAAGTAGTCTCTATTTACACTGTTTTAATTTTTTTTGTGGAGATCGAATATAAAATTTTTAATCGCTCGTCTCGTATGGCCCTATGCAAATGCTATTTTTAAAAAATGAAAAAGATGCACAATTATTCATACTTTTTCGCAGGGAGCCTGACATAGTAACTTCTAGGAGGACATTTGTGTTTTTGGTTACGTTCGTGCCCTGTTATTGTTATACCTATTTTTTATTTACACTAGTTAACAAAACAACAACAAGTTAAAGTGTGTTTGCAACATCTCAGTAGCCTTTTATCCTTAATTTGGATGAAATCCCATGACTTCAAACTAAAATATAAAATGTACAGTTGTATCTTTGTTAAAAACCCTTTAAAAAACCTTTATGTATTAACTTTTTTTCCCAAATAATCGCTTTTCACCTATGTGAGGTCGGATTCATTGATTGGGTTGTACCAGAAGTACCAAGGGTAAATTTCTTCTGATTCAACCTTTTTCACAATGCAAAGATTATCTAAATGGTGTTTTTTGCATTTCCTCTAGTTGAGAGGACCCATACTAAGCAGCACGGTAACTTTTCATGGCCCCTAAGATTGTGTTGTAACCTACCAACAGGCAAGCCATATTATTCAGTGGTTTGACGTGGAAGCTACTCAAACTAGGTAGGGTTTAAACGCCAAGCGCTTGATTTGGAGAAGGACTTTCTTTGATACTTGTTGTATCTTCTTTCAGTGATTTGATTTGTTTTGAGAACATTCTTAAACAATGTATTACCAAATCACGTCAACAATCCAATAATTATTGTCACTGTCAGCACCACATGTCGTTTATTACGCCACTAGGCATAAGTGTTATAAAATCAGGCGCTAATTTAGAGGACCGCGGACTTTTCTAGCTACAGTGCTGCTTGTGTGCGCCCTCAACTAACGTCATCAACCATCCTCCAGCAAAGGCAAGGTTACTTTGAACAAATATAGGTAGTGGTGTTGTTAAAGTTAAGGTGTATTTTGTCCTATCCTGATGTTAAGATGTCTACAGGCATGCATGATAAAAGTTATACCAATGATGTGAAAGTACAAAGTAAATTAAAATTAATGATGTAACTTTATTAATGATATAGAGCCAATTATTATTCCCACAGTCAGAAGTAAGTCACATTTGGGCAAATACCTTCTGTACTATGAAGTTCCTTCTCTTTGTATTGAATGGGTAATTCAAAAACACATTGTAATTTGTAATACACTATTACTACTATTACTACATGAGGATAGTAAATTGCAGTTACTGCAGCAGGTGATGAACCTGTTAGACCCTATCGTCTTTTCCTTCAACCTCTTCGCCTGCAGCCAAGAGCTAGTATAGCACATGTGCCTGTGCTATAGCCAAGAGCTTGCAATTTGTAGTATTGTTTCCTTTCGTTTTCGAATCCCAGTCACAATTAGTAGGGCAGCCTCTCTCGTTGCCAACGGGTCTTGGTTCAAATCCAGGGTAAGACATGGTTCTTTTGTCGCCCAAGCCCAGAGCCTAGGAGGGAAGCCCCCTCACTGGTTGTGCTGTGTTGTGACTTTCCATCCTTCCTATCTCTAACCCTTTCTCTTAGAATGAATGAAGAGGCACCCTTGCCCAGCAACAGCAGGAGGGGCAGCTTTTCTCTTGTTGCCAAGGGTCCTGGTTCGAATCCAGGTAAGTCATGGATTTCTTGTCTCCCGAGCACCAGAGTTGGGAGGGAAGCCCTCTTACTGTTTTGTGCTGACTGTTTGCCCCAGTATGAATGTTGTGTGAAGTAACCTTGCTGATGATGACAACATGCATGCAGAATTTACATCTTGCGTGGCCCTACCACAGGTTTGGTTATGTGTTGTGAGTTTTGTTTGCATGTAGTTAGCTGATTTTATTGGCCACCATCCGCCTGATGAGTCCCAGAAGGACGAAACGCGTCGTGGATTAAGGTAACAAACAACTTTAAATTAGCTGCAGCTGTCTCAGCAGGTGAAAAGTTTTGTCGCCCCCAGCCCTTCAGGCTGGGTTTTATGTTTTATGTTCTCTATGCTTTCCCAACCTGTCAACCCTTCTTCAATCTATGCTATGCAGAGTTTTTTTTGTATCTACTATCTACCTGTGATTGATGATTTTAAGTTAAGTGCATAGTGATATGAAAATGTGTATTTGTGGACTGAATCAATTATTATGTGTGTAATATGAATGTAAATGTAAATTTTTAATTTAGTTTTAAGTTACTGACATGTAAAATACCCCGAACACGCTGTGCAAGGGGTCAGCTTTACAAAAATAAATACAATACAATACAATACAAACTGCATAATAAATTCATTCACCCTTGACTCCTTGTAATAGACGATTACCTAAAGTCTCTGCGCATGCCTGAACTCTGCAAGTAATTGGCTTGTTCACTGCGACTTTTACTCACCACGCTGCGCTGTTGTACTAACCCCCCACCGCCGTCGGGCTGCCTGTAAAGGCCGGATGTAGAGTTAGACGGGCGGTGATAGCCCAACTTGGGGTTCATGGCTGCTAAATAGCTGTCAGCAGCCTACTGTTTTTACTGTAAGTTTGCATATTTTTATTTTGAAAGCAAAATGCCCAATTGATGTGTGTATTCGTGTAAGGAGAGAGGAGGGCATACTTCGTGTTGATTACTACTAATAAATACAATCACACAAAATTTTACTGACAATGTGTCTTTATTCGGCCTCCTGCCTACGTAACCTCTCTCATGTCAACAAATCAACACTGGCTAGACTAAGCCCTAGGCTTTGCTGAGGGGTATGCAGTTAGGGCCTAGGCCTATACTTTCTAATTTATAATACCATGATATTGTATGCCTAGGTCTACATTAATGCTGAAGAAAAACCTAGGCCCTAGTCCTTAGTAGCCTTATTCCAAGTAGGCCTAGGTCTAATCTCAATAACAGTGCTAGGCCCCAGGGTTTAGACTTCACCGGCGCCATGTGCTTTCAGCTCTTATTTTAATTTTCCTATCGTTCACGTTTTCATTGTTTAAAGTTTAAACAAACAAGATATGCTATTGAATAAAATTACTTGAAATAGGCCGTACGACTACTTACGTAAACTATAGATTAAGAAGGAATGGTAAAACAATACGTAAACAAACAATCGAGGAAGCATACAGATTTGACAATGCAGAGCCTGCTATACATAGTTTATTTCAAACACCGCACGGTCTTAGGGCAGGGTCCACTAGATACCTAACAAGCAGCAGAATAAGTATCTAGTGGACCCTGTTTTGGGGGTTAGTGCAGTGGCGCGATCTGCGCGGAGCTTTGCGTGAACAAGCAATTCTGGGTAGTGTGTTGCAAGCACAGCCAACTAAATCTTAAATTTTCAACAAAAGCCGGCAATCATTGTTTACATTGAAGAAAACACAGCCTTCTGTTCAGAGGTTTTTATAAAGTACAGAGCAACACGATTCCCAGCATGCAATGCACGACACAGAGTGCGCTGATTGTTTACGAAATCGTCTATTCCCTCCAGGAAACTGGAAATTCATGTGGTCCCATACCATGCCCATGGTAGTGGTACGCACTAGTCTCAAAGTCAGCCAGGTTTGAACAACACTCAGCACAACCAATGCAGAAATACTAAAAACAAATGCTATCATGCAATGGCCGCCTGATTTTGGAGCACTGGAAGTACTTCTTTGACAGAATTATTAAGTCAAATTATTATTGACAGTAGGATGAAGCAGGAACTCTTAGGCTTAGGCCTATCCAGTGACAGCCGAATGAAAAACTTTTGTAGATGTCAGTCTGTCTAGTTGATTTTTTTTTGTGCGAGAATGGTAAACCATTTTGTGCAGTGCAGACTTCTGTGAAAGTGCTTACTGGATTTATGTATTTAACACATTTTCTATTTAATTCTAAAATCTGATTTTCAAAGACAATAAAAAAATGAGAATAATTTTATTTTCATAATTTTTGTCCGTTGCCCCTCGTTTCTTGCTTCTATTCTTTTACCCGGCAATCGTATCTCTGTCACAGCTTCCCTTGTTTGTATGTCTCTTGCTATAGTCTCCTTCCATCTCTTCCTGTCCTCCATCTTCTTGTTTGTACCATTTGTTTTTCATAACATTCTCTTTGGCATAATCTCCTTTTCTCTCTTCCTTGTCCTCCATCTTCTGTTTGTACCATTTAATTTTCATACTTTCTTTTTGGCATAATCCCCTTTGCCATTTGTTTCATATTATGTCCAAACCACTAAAACCGTTCCCACCCCATACTGTCTTGCACTCAACTTCCTATACTTAGCAATTAAATGATTGTAATTTTGTTGACTTAATCATAATTTAAAACCTAAAAAAAAGAAATTGAGTGCTTATTTCCCGAATTTTTTAGAATAAGGTACTTCGTACTTTGTCCGTGCTCGCAGTGTGCATATCGCCCCAACCCCCTTGACTAAAAGATCGGAAAACTAACATTTTTTGGTTTTCCTTTCCAGCCGTTGATGGGTGAGTTTTTTTTGGTGACTTTTTTCTGTCCAATGTCCAATGATATCTGTTTTTTTTTTTGTATGGGTTCATTACTTTTTCAATTCCATTGCAAAATTATTTTTTTTAAAAAGGGTAATTTTTTATGGAGAAAGGGATATTAATTGCTATGGGAAGGATAGCGTAGCAAGCGAAACGAGATTCCATTTCCCTACCGGAGAAAAAATCCGGATTTTTCTTTTTTTTTTTTTTTTTTTTTTGTAATTTTTGGTGTTTGTTAAAACCATTCGGCTAAACCCAAAACCCAATTGCCCTGAAAATTTTTTGGGGACCTTCGAAATTTCTGAACTTTGAACTCCCAGTTTTTTAGCGCAATCGGAAAAAATTTTTTTTGAAGACGAATTTTAAGATTTTTTTTTAATTTTAAAAAATTCTTGCTTTAATCCCACAGCTTTTTCCGATTTTAATGTTTTTTCACAGAACCTTTATTTAGAATTAAGATATTTTTTTGAAATTTGAGAGCAATTAAAAAATATTTTTCATAAAAATGAAATTTTTTCGTGTTTTTCTTTTTTTAAACAATTTTAGCTTATAAAAACCTACATGCTTTATCCCCATGAAAGATTTTTTTTGGGAAACCCTTTAATTTTGAATAAAAATATTTTAGTTAAATTTGAGCGCAATCAAAAAATGTTTTCTTATGAAAATTTCAATTTTACGTTTTTTTTTTAAAAAATTACGGAATTAAAAAAAAAATTAATTTTAAATTTTTTTTAATTTAATTTTTAAAAAAATTTTAATTTTTTAAAGATTTTTCCCAGAACAAAAAGAAAATTTATAAACATGGCAGCTAAGCCCCAAATTTCGCTCATCCAAAAAACGGGCGGTACTTAAGCGTTTTTTCCCAGTAAAAAGTAAATTTTAAAAGG
>JAMZAV010006916.1:0-23771 GCA_024449915.1 Sweltsa coloradensis | reverse complement strand
CCGTCACCAACCCCACAGACAGAGCCGAGCGCGCTGGTCGGCTGGCACTGACCTGCCTAACATGTCAGCGCACCAACCCCAGCACAGAGCCAGCGCAGCTGGTCCGGCTGGCACTGACCTGCCCTAGAACATTGTCCAGCGCTCACCCAACCCCACAGCACAGAGCCGAGCGCAGCTGGTCCGGCTGGCACTGACCTGCCCTAGAACATTGTCCAGCGCTCACCCAACCCCACAGCACAGAGCCGAGCGCAGCTGGTCCGGCTGGCACTGACCTGCCCTAGAACATTGTCCAGCGCTCACCCAACCCCACAGCACAGAGCCGAGCGCAGCTGGTCCGGCTGGCACTGACCTGCCCTAGAACATTGTCCAGCGCTCACCCAACCCCACAGCACAGAGCCGAGCGCAGCTGGTCCGGCTGGCACTGACCTGCCCTAGAACATTGTCCCAGCGCTCCACCC
This sequence comes from Sweltsa coloradensis, assembly GCA_024449915.1. Classification (NCBI taxonomy): domain Eukaryota; kingdom Metazoa; phylum Arthropoda; class Insecta; order Plecoptera; family Chloroperlidae; genus Sweltsa; species Sweltsa coloradensis. Next base: position 23,313 of record JAMZAV010006916.1, on the reverse strand, counting down.
AGCCCCACAGCACAGAGCCGAGCGCAGCTGGTCCGGCTGGCACTGACCTGCCTAGAACATTGTCCAGCGCTCACCCAACCCCACAGCCAGAGCCGAGCGCAGCTGGTCGGCTGGCACTGACCTGCCCTAGAACATTGTCCAGCGCTCACCCAACCCCACAGCACAGAGCGAGCGCAGCGGTCCGGCTGCACTGACTGCCCTAGAACATTGTCCAGCGCTCACCCAACCCACAGCACAGAGCCGAGCGCAGCTGGTCGGCTGCGACTGACCTGCCCTAGAAACATTGTCCAGCGCTCACCCAGCCCCACAGCACAGAGCCGAGCGCAGCTGGTCCGGCTGGCACTCGACTGCCCCAACATTGTCAGCGCTCACCCAACCCCACAGCACAGAGCCGAGCGCAGCGGCCCCCGGCTGGCACTGACCTGCCCTAGAACATTGTCCAGCGCTCACCCAACACCCACAGCCACAGAGCCGAGCGCAGCTGGTCCGGCTGGCACGACCTCGCCCTAGAAACATTGTCCCAGCGCTCACCCACCCCACAGCACAGAGCCGAGCGCAGCTGGTCCGGCTGGCACTTGACCTGCCCTAGAACATTGTCCAGCGCTCACCCAGCCCCACAGCACAGAGCCGAGCGCGGGCTGGTCCGCTGGCACTGACCTGCCCTAGAAACATTGTCCAGCGCTCACCCAAACCCACAGCACAGAGCCGAGCGCAGCTGGTCCGGCTGGCACTGACCTGCCCTAGAACATTGTCCAGCGCTCACCCAACCCCACAGCACAGAGCCGAGCGCAGCTGGTCCGGCTGGCACTGACCTGCCCTAGAACATTGCCCAGCGCTCACCCAACCCCACAGCACAGAGCCGAGCGCAGCTGGTCCGGCTGGCACTGACCTGCCCTAGCCTTTCAGACACGGCGTCCTGATCATGGACATGAAATTCCGAATTTAAATCCGGGTAAATGAAAGTTTTCGGTTCGACCACATTTTTTATATTTTTTGGGTGAATTTTAAAAGAAATTTAAAAAATCCCCATTTCAATGGGATAAAATTGTACCTTTATTAGAGAAGATTGAAAATGTACATCTGCAAAAATTGCTAAAAATGGGAAAATTTGGTTTTGCCTTTAATTTCAAATCCAAAATTTGGCCCAAATTCCTTAAAAATGGTCCTAAAAAATATTGAAAAATATCAAAATTCTCAAAAAAAAATTAGAAAAATGAATTTTTTGCTGAAAATGACTTAATTGGGACCAATTTAATTCGTGTCTGAAAGGGCTAGAACATTGTCCAGCGCTCACCCAACCCCACACTCTCGCAGCATGTTTATAAAACAGTATATATTTGTTAGAATAACTAGGACAATGAAAACGTCGTTGCTAGACGAGTGAGCGAGCCATGTGTTGAGTACCCGGGAACATTCAATTTCCTCCCCCTACGTAGGGCCTAAGTCTGGATTCAGAATGGGTCTTTTCTCCCTAGCCTACCATATGCTCGAGTAGCGCATTATGGCTTTACAGTTGACGCGCCCTTAACAACGAAACTCAAAACCCTATCATTTATACCTATATATTTTTCAATTTAAATGCATATGTTCCCGGGTACTCAACACACGACTCGCTCACTCGTCCAACAACGACCTTGGAGTTTGCTAGTCTAGTTGGCTAAGGCGTCTTTTTACCCGAAATGTTGGAGACCCGGGTTCAAACGAGGTCGGATAGGTTTTATTTAAATTCTGGATTGTATTAAAAGTTATGGAAAATGTTTTGAAATGCATATTATACACTATTATGGAAAACATAGCCAGTACGAAGTACGAGTGAAGATTGCACAAAGGGTTTTCTCAATCCAAGTGGAATTTAGGGACCTTGCGCGTGCAGGTTTCGATACACCTTGTCACTGCTTGCATTATTTCACCGCCTGACAAATATAACATAAAATATATTTTTAAATTAATAACAAAACCATTGACGTTAAATTGAATCCTACACATTTACAGATTATTTTGAAATTTAGTATTTCTTGTAGGTTTAAATCGCAACGGATGTTGCTGATTTTGTTAACAGTTCTAAAAAAAAGCTCGTACCGAATGTATGTTTAAAATTTCAGCGCTATTATGGTTCAGTGATTTCGGCTGATTTTTTTTTTAATTTGGCCGAAAGCAAGGCACTGCTAATCTTAAAAGGCGATTCATGAGAAAAAGTCCACCTCGCAAACATAAGCTAGTAAGAAGCGTAGTACATTACTACTCGAAACCAGAGGCGAGCTCTGGCAGTCATCGTCGGGGATGTCACCCTCTTCCCTTCCCTTGACCACCTTCCCGAGTCCCGACGACGACAACGAGGACGACGACCATGACAATTTGAACGATGACAAAGACGATGACGACTGCGACGTTTGAATCTCCCCTTTTCTACCCGTGGCTAATTCGCGTGGGACTTTCATCCCTGTATCCACTAGGCTAGAGAATTGCATTATGACCTAACAGCTGACACAATTGGTAAGTAGCGTTTCAAGGGGGCGGCGGCGGGGGGTGAGGGTGTACGGTTAAAATACCGGTAGAGGATACGTTTGAAAATTTTAACCATTCGCTGTGCCCCTAATCGCTGAAGGTGAAACAATTTATGAATATTCAACTTTTAAAGGCCTAAACACACGTCTAAACCTCGAAGAAGGAATAGTAGGTGATGATGGTGGAGGTCGATCGGCCCCCCGCCCCCCCCCTCCCCCCCGGTATCCGCCACTGATTGTAAACGCATTTTCCATCTCTTCGGACGCGATGTACGTTTAGACCAGCAAGAAATACAAGTGACTAATAGACGGCAGTGTCGATCGTAGGCATCAAGGTGCCCGTTAGGGCACCGCAGCCAAGCCGCGGTGCGCTACACACTCAGGCACCTTATACAGCAAGCAGAGTTGGGGTGATTTCGAGGTGTCACCCAGCCGTCATGAAACGTGATGTGAACTTGAAAACTATCAAAATCGAGGGGATTTAGGTATCCGACAACACATGCCAAATTTGGTTTTGGGGACGAGCATTCCCTTTTTGGTGAAAAAAGACTTGAAATGTTAGTTTACTACTGGCTACTAATACTACTATCTAATACGTCAGTTTCAAATTTCCCAGCGATTCTGACCAAACGGGTGGGCCTACAACGTTCATATTTTACATGGACATTAAGGTAATAGTGCTGTAATTCCCTTTGAAAGAAAAAGTAAAAAAATGCTGGAAGGCTTCCAAATAAAGGTTTTAAAATAAGCCACATACAGGCATACAATCAACAAGTAACTATAGTTACGTGACATAATCGCCTACATTGTTTACAAAAAGCAAGTCTTTAGACCACTATATTTTTCATTCTATTGTTAATTGGTAGTACCATAGCAATTAAATCGACTTTGATAAAATTATTATATTTTAACAAATAATTTTGCAATGGAACTTGAAAAAGTAGTGAGATCCACACATAACAAAAACTTGTAAAAATACAGCCACAACCTTACACACTCAAAAAAATGAGATCTAAAAAAAGGGCCAAGCTCATCTACCCATCCACATTTGCGCATTCTTAATTCATAAACGTACAGTGTCCCGTAACAACATCCTTGAAAAGCTTGGCAAAATAGAATTTGCATGACCATTACGTTAAAATTAATTAGAAAAAAAGAATTTGGATGAACTATTACGTTTAAATTATTAGTTGCAAATTCTATTTTTACCAAGCTTTTCAAGGATGTTGTTACGGGACACTGTACGTTTATGAATTAAGAATGCGCAAATGTGGAAGGGTAGATGAGCTTGGCCCTTTTTTTAGATCTCATTTCTTTTGAGTGTGTAAGGTTTGGCTGTATTTTTACAAGTTTTTGTTATGTGTGGGTAGATACTACTATACCCTCCACCCTATCGTAGATAAAGTTTTGGTGAGACGCAGAGTAACTGTTAAAATGAATGTTTTGCAGTACCAAGAGGAAACAAAATTTGTTAAAAACGCAGGACATTTATAAAATTATGTTATTATCTTTGTAACAAGCATTGAGGGTTTCAAAACCTTCCACGTTCCAGTCATGAATCTCTCTACATGTTGCAAATGATTAGTTGAGCAGTGGATATCGTTTCGTTTACGTCGAATGTGGTGGTTTACATTATAGTTCCAAATATAATAATGTATTTGTTCACTGCTAAAAAGAGTAAAATAATCTTCGAAAGTTTTTGTAATGTAGATAACTCGAAATTATGTTATAGTAGGCCTAGATAGACCTAGTTTTTTTAGACAGAAATTTTTGGGGGGGTGGCAATTTGCTAACCGCTTCAAACAATCCAGAGGGTCATTCAGCCCCCGAGCACCCACGGAGGCATTTCGATACTCGTCACCGGAAACCTGACTGAAAGTTGTTCCTAACGTTTTCTTTGGTCAATAAGGTAAATGCTTGGACTCTAGATATTCCCTACAAACTATCACCACATCCTTAAAGGGGTATTTACCAGTTAAACTAAAAACATATATTTATTACATTCATAGCTAGTTAGGAATTTACAAAGTAACAGCAAACTTATTGGGGCCACCATGACCCCCAAAAATGTCAGTCTTGGTTAATTTCGAGCTAGTTTCCGTCGGCAAAAATCTACAGATAAAAAATACTTGGAAATCGTCAAAGTCGTTGTTAGACGAGTGAGTGAGTCTTGTGTTATGAACCCGGTAACATTCCATTAGCCTATATCTTAGGCTAGAGTGCGCATTATGGCATTACAGTTGACGCGCTCTTATATGGTCAACTAAACTCAATACCCTATCGTTTATACCTTATACAATATCAATCAATTTATAAAAAATGCAAATGTTCCCGGGTACTCAACAAATGACTCGCTCACTCGTCTAACAACGAATTTGGCGTTTTTCTAGTTTGTAGTTGGCTAAAAGGCGCTTGTATACCCGGAATATGGGAGACCCGGGTTCAAACAACAGTCAGGATACATTTTTGTAATTTCTGGATTGTATAAAATATTATAGAACATGTTTTGAAATTGCAAATACAGTACTATAGAAAACATAGCCAGTACTAAATACGTGTAAAGATTGCAACGTTTACTCAATCTCCCAGTGGAATTTAGGGGAACCTTCAGCGTGTATGATCTGTCAAACCTTGGTGCCACCGCCTGACATTCTAAAGATGATTCAATAGAAATGTTTTTTCAAGAACAAAACCATTGTCGTTAAATTACTTCCAACACATTTCAGACTATATTTTCAATCTATTATGTCTTGTAGTTTTAAATCGCAATGGATTTTGCCCAAAATGTTAACAACACTCTAAATACTTGTACCAAATGTCTGTTTAAAATTACAGTGCAATATCTGTTTAGCGTTCGGCCGTTCTGGAGCGAAGTCACAGACAAAAAAAAACCAGACTTGTGCCGGTTGCGTTGAATTGCAAACTTCAGTCGCTGAGCTCCCTCGTCTAAACATGGGGCCCGATCGTTAGGGCCGGTGTCCTTGGAGGATTTTGATCCCTAAAAATGTCAATTATTGACGTACGCAATAACCATTTCTGTAATTCCGCTATATTTTGTTAAAATTTGACAAGTGGCTCGGTCAAAAATATGCTGATTACCAAGAAAGGGTGTGATTTTGGAATGCCTATTTTTCAGTGTTTTAGTGGATTTTTGGGGAAATAGTTCCAAAAAACCGTTTTTTAAGATTTAAAATCTTAAAAAATTTTGGTTAAAATTGCAGTTAAAAGATATAATTTTCCTAACGGTATATATTTATGTGGTAAAATATAATGTTTGTGGTTGTGGTAATAGCCACTTTAAAAATAGGGTTGGTTATCTGATGGTCATACTGTCACTGAAGTGGTTTCCCACGGTCGAGATAAACATTTTATATACAAAATACCGACTAGAAGTCCTGACTTGTCATTTCAAAACCTATACGTGGGCCTACCGATCACAGTCAGCGCTATGACCTGTATAAATCTGTCTGAAGCTTCCGACAGAGACCAGGATTTATCACCCTAAACATTTGAACTAATATTAAAGAGTTCTCCGATTTAATCCCACTCCCAGAAAAAAAATATAATTACACAAAGTATTTAAAAACTATTATTATATTCTACAAATTGAAAAGAAAACGGGAGTTTAAAATGTCCGGAAACTATCTATCACACATATCTTACTAAAACTTCAGTGTTTATTTTAAGGCTATTGTACCGCTCTGGCCGATAATTTGGAAAGTCGAAGAAGACATGTCTGAAAGTTTTGTGAATGAAAGAAGCCTTGAAAATAACAGAAAAAAATGTGAATTTTTTGGGAGGGATATAACATCACTTTGGAAATAATATTTATATTTTGGACAAAAATTAAATTTGAGGAAACGGTTTTCTGACATAGTTTCTAAACCACGTTTGTGTAGCTACAACTGACTATAGCTAAAAAAGTTTTCTAAAAATAATAGTGGCGTAGAATTTTTTTTTGTCAAACGGTACAAAAAAGGTGTTTAGAAAACTATGTCCAGAAAACGATTCTCAAAATTTAAGTTGAAAAGAGTCTTTGTACATCACACTTTTGTTCCCCCCCCCCCCCCCCCCCCCAAAAATCTAAAATAATTTCCAAAAGTGAGGTAATGTCAGCCCACAAAAAAAAATCACAATTTTTTTCTGTTATTTTAAAGGACTTCTTCATTCAGCAAAATTTCGACATGTTTATCGACTTTCAAATTATCGGCCAGAGGCGTTACAATAGCCTTAAGTTAGAATTATACATAGTAACAGTCCATAAAAACATGCAAATGCCATGCATTGAACGTACCCAAGGCGTTTTATAACGTCAATAATGGATTAACGTAGCAACTCCACTGTCAATCGCCAAAGTTGATTGCAGTCAGCACAAATAAATAAACACTTATCTGATTCTGACAGGGATATTATCAGACCTGAATGCCCATCAGTGACAGTCTGTGCCTATACACCTAAAACTATTTAAATTGACAGGAGGTTACCTAGACCTTTATATGTCTCCATCATGACAGCTATGTTGCTATACACCTAACTATTAAAACTGAAGCGGAGGTACCTAGACCTTTATGTCTCCATCAGTGACAGCTGGCTATACACCTAAACTATTAACGACAGGGAGGTTAACTAGACCTTTATGTCTCCATCAGTGACAGCTGTGTTACTTATACACCTAAAACTATTCTCTGACAGGAAGGTACTAGACCTTTAGGTCCCTACAGTGACAGCTGTGCTATACAACCTAATATTCTCTGACAGGGAGGTACCTAGGACCTATGGTCCCTTCAGTGACCGCTGTGCTATAACACCTATACTTATCTTCTCTGACAGGGAGTGTTACCTAGACCTTAAGTCTCCCATCATGCAAGCTGTCTAAACACCAAACTATTCTCTGACGGGGGAGGTTACCTCGACCTTTATGTCCCCATCAGTGACAGTAGTGCCTATAACCTAAAAAATTCTCTGACAGGAGGTACCTAGACCTCAATGTCCCCATCAGTGAGCGACAGCTGTGCTATACCACCTAAACTATCTCTGACAGGGGGTACTAGACCTTTTATGTCCCCATTAAGTGACAGCTGTCGCTATCACAACTAAAACTATTCTTGGACAGTGAGGTTACCTAGACCTTATGGCCCCATAAGTGACAGCTGTGCTATACACCTAAACTATTCTCTGACGGGAGGTTACTAGACTTTATGTTCCCCATCAGGACAGCTGTGCTCTACACCTACAATCATCTCTCTGAGAGGGAGGTTACCTAGACCTTAATGTCCCTATCAGTGACAGCTGTCCTATACACCTGAACAATTGTGACAGAGAGGTTACCTAGACCTTAATGCCCCTATCAGTGACCGCGGCTAGAAACCAAACTATTCTCTGACAGGGAGGTTTTTTTACAACCCCCTAGACCTTATCGTTCCCCATCGTGACAGCTGTGCTATACACCTATACTATTCTCTGACAGGGAGGTTACCTAGACTTTATGTATCCATCAGTGGACAGCTGTGCTAGACACCAAAACTATTCTCGACAGGGAGGTTGCCTAGACCTTATGTCCCCATCAGTAACAGCTGTTCTATACAATAAACTAAACAATATAACTAAACTATTCTCTGACAGGGAGGTTACCTAGACCTTATGTTCCCATCAGTGACAAGCTGTGCTATACACCTAGACATCTATGACAGGGATGATTATCTAGACCTTAATGCCCCATAAGTGACAGGATGTGCCTATACACCTAAAACTATCTCTGCAGGGAGGTGCCTAGACAATAATTGTTCCCCATCAGGACAGCTGTGCTATACACTAAAACTATCTTGAAGGGAGGTTACCAACCTTTATGTCTCAGCAGTGACAAGCTGTGGCGATACACCTAAACTATTCTCTGACAGGAAGTTATGATCTTATTCTAAATGATTTGATCCACATTTCAAATTATTTATCCTACCCAAAAAACATGATTGAGAACAATCACAATCAGGACTTATAAGCCCCTCGAAAGATTTACCATGATATTTAGTGTAAGTATATCTCCTACATTTCTGCATTCGATAAAATGTTGTCTAATATTCATTATACTTTTCTTTAAATGTCACAAATTCAAAGCATCTATACTGGTCCATGATGGTCAGAACCAGCCACGGGTAGGGGATGGAAGGGAGGGAGGGTTTCTCACGTCGCAGTCGTCATCGTCTTTGTCTCGTTCGTGTGTGTTATGTCATCGTCGACGGGAGAGTCGTCAAGGGAGGGAGGGCAGGTCCCCGACGACGATTGCCAGAGCTCGCCTCGAGTTTAGGGAGTAAGATACTCGCTTCTTTCTAAGCGCATGTTTGCGAGGTGGACTTTTTTTCTCTTGAATCGCCTTTACGATTAGCAGAGCCTCGCTCTGGGCCAATTCTTCCCGGGCCAGACGGGGACAAGGAAACAATTTGTAAACTTTGATAAAAGTTAATTTAATTTACAACAATTGATAATTGTTGTTTTGTTTGCCGGATTGTTATTAAAACATAATAAAGTTACCAGCAATCCAGAGTGGAAGTTTGATGAATAGTGCAAGTAACGTTGATTCTATGAATAGCAAATAGCAAAATAAATGTGTTATTTGGTGAATAAAAGATGAAATTTGGTTAATTCATATTAGTGTTATCATTTTGGTTGTATTGCATTGTCAATGTTATTATGTCAAACAAATCTAAAAACTGTAAAAAAAAAACACCTCAAGTTACAGTAATGAGGTCTATAGACCTCGGTTCGGGCCACCTATGCGATCAAACTAGCTAACAGGACAAGCGAGCTTGATTATTTTGATTCGCGAATACTCTTCATTTATTCGTTTTCTCTCGTCTTCCTTCACTCAGTTAGTCTCTCATCTCTCTCTCTCTCGCACAACACCAGGCATTGGCAAAAGGACAGTATTCATTCGTTACCGGCCACCGCTCGTGCAGTCAGGTGACCTTGCTTGCGCCCAGGTGTGTCGGGGCGGGGCGGGGGGGGAGGGGGGGGACGCTGATGCCACACTGTCCTAGTCACTGGTGTCAAGAAAAAGGGCGTTCAACGCAACAGTTGACAGATAACTGAACTATCCCTTACCCGTCAGTGTCAAGTTGCAGGAAGTCCCGGATTCGAATCACGTCGAGACGGCAATCCTGGACTGAAGGTTTACTAAGGTTTTTCTCAGCGTGAACAGAATGCTAGGGATGAGTTCCCTTAACGTACAATCAATGTCTAATCCCAATATAGGCCTACCTAGTTATATACCTGAAGAGGGTCATACGTTACACCCTGGGCAGTTGTTCCCAAGAGAAGCTTTGGCCTCTACTTACACATCATGACAGACAGACAGGACAGACGCGACAGACAGACAGACAGACAGAAGACAGACAGACAGACAGACAGACAGACAGACAGACAGACAGACAGGACAGACAGACAGACAACAGACAGACAGAAGACAGACAGAGTCCTCTAAAAACAGCACCTCGGGTATTCCTTCGCAAGTACATTCTCACCAACTATTAGTAAGAGGCAGGTCCCCCTGGACAGGTTCCACGAGAAAAGTAGACACAAGGGAATCACTATTTGCAGTGGCAAATTAAAATAACAAAAATAATTGTTTTTATCTGTACCCCACCAAGAAGTTCATGGATGCCATGAGAGCTTTTACAAATAATGTGTGCCTTGTTTTGTGGACGCGGTTTAAGTCAAAATACACAGGCCATTATCATCTGCCTGAACAGGATATGAACCAGGATCGGCTGCCCATTGAAAGCAGGGAATAAACCTACTAGACTAGGCCCAAAGAAAACAAAAATTATAGGCCTAAAAATCCCTAAGTTGAATTGTAATTGTGACATTGACAATCGTCTGCGTGTTTTCGACCAACAAAACTAGGCACTCTAAGATAAATTGTTTTTCTAATCACTTTTTTATACAAGATTTAAACGTAGAATTAAAATCAAATAGTTAGGGGGTTTGTTTCCTAGGTTGGGAGAGATTCTTGACACTCCAATCTCGAACCAAACAGGCGTTAAGCAGGCATGGGCGTCACCATGGGGTCTAAAACCATTGGAACTGGTTTATAACAGGAGCTATCGCTAATCACTGTCCGCATTGGCCGTGCGCGTGGGCGTGGCGAGGGACGTGGGTTCGATCTCGCATTTGCTAAAGGTTTTAGTGATTGCGATAACATCACCAGCTTTGGAAACTTGACCCTCGATTACTGTCATTGAATATTAGACCCTGAGGCAGAAACTGATTAATTATGTCTTTTAATCAAACAGGTAGATGGCAATAGGCAAAACATTTAGCCTTGAAAGTAAATATTATTCTTTCATGGAATGATACAAAACAATTTACACATTAAACCTAACACACGAAGTTTGTACTATGGTGGATGTAGGCCTATGGATGTAAAGTATCGATAGAATTGTTGAATTAAATAAGATAAAAAAATCTATAAATTGTTGAGCTAGGCGAGTGGCGACAGGAATATCAGTCGGAATGACCTTGGCTAGCAGCATAGCTGAGCAGTAGGCCTAAGTCTACGGACTCATAAACACTAACTCGCGCACATAACCAACCCTAGGGAAAACACAGGCCAGTTTAATAAAATGACGCAGTAGTCAAATAAAAATAGAAACCTGATCACGATGAACGGGTGGGCGGCGGGGCCTACGGATTCCAAATGACAATCGTATGTATGTAGGAAGTAGGCCTAAATTCTAGGACTTTCCTTTTGTGTGTTATAATAAATAAATTAGTTTGAATAAAACACACTAGGCCTAAACAAAACAGACACATGTAGCCTAAAGCAGTTGTCCATAAGAAGTGTACTTGACACGGGTTGGTGGGTTCTGGCCCGCCCCCTAGACCCCACCAGAGCTAATCCAGGCAAAATTTTAAAATGAAATTAATATTACTAAATAATACCATTGGGCCAATGTGGCCCATGCCAAAAACATTGAAAAACGTTTTTTTTAAAATTAGAGTAAAAGTCCTTATGGGCATTCTCATTACAAAACCAGGCGTCATGATGGTTGGGGGCGGGCAGAGAGCATGCGTGCGAAGTGACAAATTCCCAGACTTTACAAAATGGCGTCTACGGTCCACGAAGGTGTGAAATCTCACGTCATTAGCTATAATGTAGGGTAAAGTTTTATTTACTTCAAACTTGACCAATTGGGTTGAAACGGTATTAATAAAAATAATTAGAGCCTATATTCGCAATAGTTTCGGAAAATCGATTCGGCTAAGTCGTGAAAAATGGAGGAATAAACGTTCCTAAATACGAATTCTAACGGTTCTCGATAGCATTGAATCGCCGTTTTGCGGCACCAGAGCTTCCACTCACTAAACAGCTACAAAACACTGAGGGCCTAGTAGCCAGACTTTCATCAGACCTAATACCAAGTACTATCTACGATGTAAAAACCAGTGTGTAAGTCACCAAAAGGAGTTCCTACCCTTGGTTCAATTAGCAAGGTGGAGAGCTGTCAAGAGCGGGCGCCGTTTCTCCGTTCGTTGTTTGGTCCACGGCACTGATTTAAAAATCGTCATTATAGTATTTTAGTTCACGTAGCTTTAAAAAACACAAAACACTTCACGGAAGCACTGATATACACAGAAGATATTATCCAACGATTGGCACGGTCGAGTTATTTCTCACAGAAGTTAATAATATTATCGGAGACTACGCGGACGTCAAAAAGTGGCAGTTGTACATTGAATCAAAGATGGAGTCCGGCCCAGAGATGCCCAACGCAAGAGAAGAGTCTAGAAGGTGACTGGCGGGCCGCGTCCGATTACCGCACCAGCTTGATCTCTGATTGGTCGACGCTGCAAGTCGATAGATTTAGTCAGTTTTATGAGAGTTTTAATGCGAATATTACCTTTAAATTAAGTTATTAATTAATTCAATTTTATGGTGTTATATAACTTTTAAAAATAAATTAATAAATGTGTATTTAAAATTAAATTAAAAAAAAAAATATTCTTGAACTGTGAATTTACGACGAGCCAATCAGAAGCATGGACATTCCAATCCCCACTCGCAAGTTTATTCCACTGCCATTCGAAACCGTCATAATGTTTTAGTTTCTCTAGTTGGCAGTGAATTTATTCAACAGATGTTTTATTTTGACACGTGACGTACCTAACTTAAACTTTGTTGAGCGTACCGTTCTGATTTCCGCGAGATAATTATTAAATTGTATATTTTGTCGTGGAAGAACTGATCAAGAAATGATAGTGGATGATGATGTTGACAGGACGTGAAAAACAAATATCCCCCGCTTCGAATTCGATGTGGGAAAGAATGGTAAACAACATTTTACAAACTCGGTACGAGTCGAGGTGTGCATGGCATATAAAAATAATAAATAATAATAAATTGATTTAGAGTCTATCCACTCAGTCTATAACGATTTTCAGTGGAGGACTTGTAGCTAGGATTCAAAGGCTGGTGCAAGGCAGCTCGATGGGCTTCTTGCCCGTTGGACCCCTCTTGCCTGGGCCCCCCCCTGAGGGCCGGTCCCACCCAGTCTCCCAGGGCCCGGGCGCAACTGCTCCCCGTATTCCAATACGCTCCCTGGCGCTAAGACCTAGGCCTATCTGTTAGGTAAGCTACACCTAGGGCAAGAAACTATATACCCTAGGCCGGCCTGAACGTGAATATGCCTACCTAGATATTTAAAATTTTATTTGTCAAGCTTAGGCACAATGTTATGTCTACCATGTTCATGTAGCCCTAGGTCAACGTGTCTTGCGTTCTTGCGTTCAGGTGGTAAATAAATTAAAATGGATAGAAGATAGGGGGGGGGGGGGTGGCCCCCCAAAAAAGCAAATTTAGCTAGCAGATTGGGTGGGCCAATCTGTTTAAGTTGCCATGTTACACCCCATCCCTTCTTTCTCTCCAACTACAATCTACGTCACATCTTTATTGTCTCATTCAAATTGTTTTAAATTGTCCCCCTCGAAGAACATGGATCGGAGGTCTCCCCGGCTCGGGCCCACACGCTCGTCAGGGGTCTCTCACTGCAAACACTTGCACACCACACGACATATTCATGTGTGTCCGATCTGGTTTGTTGTCGCGTCCCCATCTCAGCGACTGCATTGAAATTATTATGAATATTGTATCTCACTTTCCTTCTGATTGCTCGCTCTTGTGTGCTATACATGACAGTGAGGCTGAGGCTACGACTCAATCATGCAGGATTGCTATCGAGACGACGAGGGTGGAAAATTTAAAGCTTTGGCTTATGCGGGATTCGAACCACGCCCTCGTAGTGTCCATACCCTCTAGACTCGTGCCCAGTGGACAGTATGAGGCTGTAGAAATCAAGACTCTCCCTATAATGAATGTTCCACCTTTATTTAATTATTTTATTTATATTTCACTCTATCGAGGGTTCAAAGTTGACCATACGGTACACGATACTAAAACAGGCATAATAAATAAATAAATAAATAAATAAATAAATAAATAATTAATTAAATATATAAATAAATAAATAGTTAGTTAGTTATTGGGGTAATAAATAAATTGTATTCAGAGTCTACCCACTCAGTTATATAACTGATTTTCAGTTGGGGACAGTAAAATCCCCAAGAGGACGCAAGCCAACCCAATAGGCCCCGACACAATCGACGATTATGCCATTTTATTTATTTTATTTGTTATGCCAACTTATTGCAGTTACAACAATAAAAGAATACACAAACAGATTTCACATAGATATTAATTAAAAGTAGCCTACATATACAAAACCAAGTGGGTAGGGAAAATAAAATTCATTAGCTGTGAAGAATGGCTCAGCGCCACAACACTCAAGGCGCATAGTAAGGGTCCGAGATCGATTCCCGATACGGACAATCTTGATTTGAGGATTTAAAAAAAATTATTTAGAGTCTACCCACGCAGTTATATAACTGATTTTCAGTGGGGGACAGTAAATCAAAGCGATCAAGCCAACTCTGTGGGCCCTGACGCAATCGACGAGTTGACCGCTTGTTTAAAACAGCTTGTATTGTATCGTAACCTTGCCGGTAAAAGTGCCTATCCTCTAGTACAGTGGGTTCGTGGGTTCGATTCCCACCACCGGCAATACTGTAACATGACATTTGTCAATGTATTTAAAACATACACAGTGGTAAGTCCCACGGTTTGGATGGGTGGCCAAGGACGATCTGAATACTTCAATATCATACGCAGCTAAGATATTCTATGATAATATGAGATAAGACGGTCTGAGGAGAATGTTCTTCACAATAAGACGACACAGAAGCGTCACCAGAGTTTGGACATGGGGGGGGGGCTCAAATCCATCAGTGGCAAATTAAAAAAATCGCATGGGGAGGGGGCTCTAGTGCCAGTAGGGTATGCAGGAATTCATGAAAGGGGAAGGGGGTTAGCTTTATTCTTAGAGGCACCGAAGGCAAAGTGGGGGGTCTGGCCCCCCAGACAACTTTTCTCCTTCATGATCATTTTATTGAATATCTGTGCGTTTTAAAGATCACAATAACCAACTTTGTGTCTACTAAAATCCACTTTTTAAATTAAAAACATTCTCCTTCGAGGTAATTTTTGTAAAAATCTGTGCCTTTTAAAGGATGACCAGCTGCGGGCTGTAAATTGGGGAAAAAAGGAAAACGAGGAGATTATTGTGGGGGGGGGGGGATTGCGATCCAAACCTCCTAGTTTCGCCACAGAAGGACAGGGGAGACTAGCTCGCCCGTCGTCTTATCAGTCACGTGGTTCGAGTTCTCGTGAGACGGCGACGGCAACGACCTTTAAGGTGTGGGGGAAAAACCGGTCACGATTCCCTAGACGCGCCGCGCTCTGCTCTGCACAGCCAGTGTGCCGGCCCGCAGCCGAGCCCCACAAGACACCACAAGACGGTTGTGTGGTTCGTTAGTCTTGTGGTTAGCGTCTCTGCTTCCAGTGCAGAAGGTCCAGGGTACGATTCCCGCTCTCGGCAGAAGTTTTTTAACTTCTGGTTAGGACTAAAGTCCATCAGTTGTTGGCTTACGAATGTAAACGGTGACTTTTGAGCCGTCCTAGCAACGAGGCACATAATAAATTTAAAGTTGTTTTAAATCGGCCTTGTTGATTCTGGCGTTGATCCGCGGGTGTTCGCACTGTCCATACCACTGTTTGCTATATTTCCTATTAAAAAATATCGATCATTGGTTGGTTATCACTCACTTGGTCGCTTTGGTTTACTGTCCCCCACTGAAAATCAGGTATATGACTGAGTGAGTAGACTCTAAATACAAATTTATTTATTTATTTATTTGTTTATTTAAGACGGTTCCCATGCTCGCACTTCGCTGTGAGAACGTTGTGCATACATGATGGTCGCGCGGTCTTATAAAACATCTAAGTTTCTCGTTGGAAACCAGCCCAGGGTGCAATGCGCGCCACTCTTCCGGTGTCGAACTAGGTATATTGGAGTTAGGACTAAGATAATTGTGAAGGATGTCCGAGGGCTCAATACCTTACATTCGCATTAACGACCGAGGAAAACCTCGGAAAAACCTTCAATCAGTATTGCCGGTCTCGACGGGATTCGATCCGAAACCTCCCTGTCTATGCGTAGAAGTCTACCAGGCCAGAGTGTATATTGGTTATTACTGCGAGCTGTACAGCACTGACGGGATAAGGGATAGTTCGTGTATTGTCAACTGGTTCTACTCCCAGCTGTGTTTTGACAGAAGTGACTAGGTCAGTCTGGCATCAGCTGACCCCCCTCCCCTCCCCCTCCTGAGCGCAAGCGAGACGGCCTTGGTTGCGCTACAGGCAGAGGCAGGTGGCCGATACGAATATTATTGAATGTGGGAGCTAATGTTGCTCGACTAGAAACAGACTGGTGGCTGACAACCGAGTGCAGTAGGAAGACCTGAGGAAGGCAACGAGATAACGAATGAATGCTACTCTGGATAGGACGAGGGTTCGCGAGTTAAAATAATCAAGTTCGTATTGTTCTGTTGGTTAGGTTAGGCTCGACGGGATTTGAACCCGAGACCTCTTGAATCAGAGTGGCGCGAGCCACCACTGTCGGTCAAGTCTTTAAAACACGCTATTCTATTTGTTGTTTGGTTCTTTCCCAGTGACTTCTTGGCTTCGTTGATATACATTGTTTGTAATTAAAGGAAACTTCAATGCTCGCATATGTCTCTACTCTCTCTAAATACTCACTAAATTACTGTGGTGGAGGTGTCAAAAGTAACGTAACAGGAATAATCTGTTGTGGGTGGGGAAGTGTTAGAGGGGTGGGGGGAAGCGAGGGGAGAGCCCTAGCCGCCGGAAGCGAAACATTTGTTTACTTATTTCGTAGTGTTTTGAGTCAAAGTTGATGACAAATGCTTTGAATGAACAATTGGCTCGTTGGTCTCTGCCTCCAATGCAGAAGGTCCAGGGTTTGAATCCCACTACAGGCAGATTATTTTGTAACTTCTGATGTGGACTTCAATCATCCATGGATGGAGTCCATCAATTCTTGACTTAGGAAATAGGAATTAGTAAACGGTGACTTTAGTGCCGTCCTATCAACGAGGCACATAGTAAATTCAAAGTTGTTCTGAATCGGCCTTGTTGATTCTGGTATGCCGCGGGTGCTCGCACTGTCCATACCCCCGATTGCTTTATTTCCTTGTGACATTCACAGTCTGGTGGTCCATTAGACCTATTTTTTGACAATAAATATGCATAATATATGCATAATTATGAAATTAATTTAATATCTCTATCATTTTTAATGAATTTCCATAAACTGAATATCAGAAGGGTTTTATTAAACTGTCCATTATCGTGTAGAATTATAATTTAGGTACATTTCAGGGGTTTAATTGGGGATAATTGCAAGTTTAGTAATCAAGCTAATTAAGGTAGTTAACGAGGGAGTTCAAGCATGAAAAAGTACATCAATATGTGCGTTTTGACATAACTAGAATCATGGTCTTTAGTTGGAGTCGATTCATTAAAAAATAAAAAAGTTATTAACGATTTTAGGTTTGCAACTGGTAAGGGAGGGCTTTTAACTTTGGGGAATTAGTGAGAGCTTGACTCCCACAGTCTGGCTGTCCCCAAGTGATACGTGACTAGCGAGAGTGTTGTAATGGCGATTTAGGGTTAGAAACGTCCAGAAGATTCTACAAGGGCTGACCAAGAGTCTCTTAGGGTAGGTGTGTGAAGCCATAACGGCAAGGTAGTGGTAGGCTGAAGGCTGGATCCTTAGGAGGAGGGAGACGAGGGGTAACACGTGACCTGCCGTCTTATAAAACCACCTGACGGGGGGAAAAACTGGGCAGTCTTCTCGAGGGAGGATAGGGAACTGCTGTTCGTCAGCATGGTACATTTTTAAGGGGTGGCTATAGGGCCCCATGCCTCGAAGGGGAACCCGTCTTAAGTTAAGTTGAGTGAGCGGTATTCAAAGTGGAGTGGATAACCAAGTGAAAGTGTTGGAGATGTGCATTTTGTGAGTTATTTGAAATTGTGTTGTTTTTGTGAGTTATTTGAAAAATTTTGTTGTTTTGTGAAAGTTTATAAATCTTGTTCTCGGGTAATCTGAATCGAATTTAAATGGTATAAAGTGTCCGACAATAATAGATCTTCCGCGCACGCGCACAAGTGGTCCACAGAGTGATCCCTCATTCCCCCCCCACTTCAAGAAAACACTTGACTGACTTCTCTATCTAACCCGCTGATCCACAACCCAAGTGTTTATCAAACCCCCCACTTCAAGAAAAACTTGACTGAATTCTCTATCTAACCCGCTGATCCACAACCCAAGTGTGATCAAACCCCCCACTTCAAGAAAACACTTGACTGACTTCTCTGTCCAACCAGCTGATCCACTACACCCAAATGTGATCAAACCCCCCCCCACTCAAGAAAAAAAGTGACTTTCTTCTCCGTTCAACCAGTTGAACTGTAGCTACAGTGAGGTTTATCATTCCCCCCCCACTTCAAGAACTCGTGTGCAACGAACTAATTCAAACAAGTGCTACGATTACACGTGCTTAAAAGGAATATACATATCGACATTCAGAACTCAAATCAATGGATTATTAAAGGTTTTGTGAGTACACAACAGAATTTTATGTAACATTTTTGGAGGGATTGATTTTTTTATCTGAGGTTATTAATTTGTGTATAATTCTTGGCGCCAATAGGTAGGGCTTGACTTTTGTTGTATCGTTTTGTTTGATTCATTATATTGGTAGAACCTCATTTTTCAAGTTTTATGGTTTGTAGCTAGTGACCCTGATATCCTCATCACTAGGCCTATAAGCTAATTTTTTTAGTTAAATCAAGGATTTAATTGGTTGGAGTTGGAGTTGCTGATAGCAGTTGCTGAGAGCTGGAACTTCTTCAAAGTAAGTGGGATTAATTATTTTTTTTTTTATTTATGATGTCTCATTAATTAAATTTAAACTTTGTCTTCTGTTAATTTTTATTAATTGAGATTTCGTGTATTTTATTGATTGAGTTAGGCAAATTTATTCTACGTGTTAAATCATAACTACTTATCCGGGTTGAGAGTAGTGAACTTGATATCCTATTAATAAATAAAATATATCGTTTTTTTGGTTGGTTATCGTTCACACGTCGATTGCGTGTCGACACTTCCTACGTAAGCGACTTGGGTGAAGGGTGGACTCAAACACGTTGACCTTGGCTGGCTAATCAATACCGCACACGTGCGTTGTCTGACAACGCAGTTATAGATATCACCGCTAGGTCGCAGCACCGCACGGCACGCCTGCGATATGACGCGCAGGCAGCCCGCTGTACAGCACACTGCACATCAATCTTGATTATTCATAAATTCGTCTCTCCAGCCGAAAGTATGAGACATTAATGCAAAAGTTTTCGCTAGTAGAAAGCAAGAATGTTTATTGATATTACTGCCAAGGCTCAAAGATGTATCTTAATCAGGTTTCGAGCTAGAGCCACTTGTAGATGGAGGTGCTGTTGGGCATAGCTGCTATTTCAGTGAACCATATCATCCATTAGCAGGTTGACGATTAGCAAAGCAGTCACGTGTATCTTGTCTGAATGCATGCAGTAGCCTAACCATAGAAAACGTGAAGTGTACATCTGAAGAGCAAAGTTAACCCCCCCCCCCCACACACACACAACACACCGCCCCGATGTTTTCCAAGTGACGTCTGGCTGTCAAACAAATCCTAAAACATCGAGACGGTAGGCGGAGTTCCCGGGGTGTCTTATTTATTATACTTTATCTACCCTGATTATAATAATTACCATCTACGTTCAGAAAAGCATCACGTAATTGCTTGGCTGATCGCAGACTTGCTAATGGATAATGGAACAAGTCTTGTCGGTAAATACACAAACTAGTCTTGTTGCCTGAATTTAAAATTAATGAATGTGAATGGTTATTGTTTAAACAAAGTTGTTAAGTTTTTTAGTTTAGCAACCGTTAAGTCATAATGCGCTACTCTAACCTATAGGGGATGTGGGGCGGGAAATCTCATGCTGATCAAAACCAGCCGTGGGTAGTGGGAGGAAAGGGGGGTTTTTACATAGCAGTCTTCATTCTTTGTCATCGTTTGTGTTATCATGGTCGTCGTCGTCGTCGTCGGAGAGGTCGTAAAGGGGGCAAGTTCACCGACGACAAAGGTGACTCAAACGAATCAATTAAAGGTGTAAGAGTTTCGGGTTATTTCGCCTCGTCGCGAGTATAAACATTGTACGTAGGCCTACCTCGACGTTTCGTTACCTCTGTGGGTAACATATTCATGAGAACTGAGGCTGATCAGTTTGTTTCAGCCTCAGCCGAACACTCCTCCGTGGCGGTGTCTTCTGATTGGGAGGGGTGGCACACGTGGGGGAGTGGGGGTAGTTTTCTCCCCTAGTTGGAGAGGATGACGTCAAAACTTTGTAGTTTATTATGGCGTCGGGATGCTAGCTTGATGACTGGGTAGCAGGAGTTACTCAGCGGTCAAGGCAAAAATTTGGCTATCGTATTACACTTGAGTCACCGCCATAGATAAATGGATTTAATAGTCGAATGGACTCCCGGCCTAAAAATTACACACACAAAATAATTTGGACTTCTGTACCAAATACACAATTGGTCCTGATTTTGTAACATGGAAGTCGGACTGTTTACGACTTGTGTGTATTATTATACGCCCAGCGATTTGATTTCTCTGTCTTCGGTACCCGAATAAGATACAGAATTTATTATTTTACTTGTATTACAAAAGTGCATTTCTTTCTTTCTACTTTCTTTGCGATGGGCATAAAACAAATGAGCATTTGTCTGTGAAAACACATTGAAATTCCTTCCTGCTACGGTTTTTGATCGAAATAATTTAGATAACGCGAGAGAAAGAAATTAAAATAAATCCAATATTTTGTAAGGTGTGATAAAGTGAAGGTTATCGTCATAAAGATGTTTGAAGACACCCTGTTAGAACCGGTGCAGAGTTCAAGTAAAGCCGTGAGTATACAGTCCTAGGTCCAGTATGCGAACTTTTATGTATAACGGTTCATCTACGTCTGGGCCTGGGGTAGATTTATCCCAGAACATGGCTCAGCTAATCGTAAAAGGCCTGGAAACCGACAAAGTCCATCTCGCAAACATCTGCTGGTAAGCAGGGGAGTGTTAGCCTAGGCCTACTCCCCTAAACTTTATGCGCGCTCAGGCGGTAATCATGCATAGGGGACCCAGCCCCCGTACCCCGACCATGTAAACACGAACGATGATGATACGATGACGGCCACGATGTCAGAATCCCTCCACATAACCGTGGCTGGTTCTAACCATCATGGGATTTTCCACGCCTCATCCTAATAATGAAAATATAAGCCTAATACATAATGACTTCACGGTGGACGTACCAATTGATTGGATTGATTGGATATTGCTTAACGTCTCATATTTATGCAACTTGGCTAATCGAGACGAAGGGAGGGACGTAAGGAACGACGCGGGGGGACAAGGGGTGGACAGGCCTGTGCTGGTCAGAACCAGCCACAAGCATATGGGGAGGGCAGGGGTTCCCCCACGTCGTGGTCGTCTCCGTCTGTGTCATCATCCGTCCGTGTTGTCATTGTCGTCGCCGTCGGGGAGGTAGTCAAAGGGAAGGGAAAAGTTCCCCGACGACGACCCAGAGCTCGCCATTAGTTTAAGGGAGAAAAACTCCCCTAATCACGGGCCAAACTACGAGAAGGTTGCGAGTTGGAATTTGATGGCCCGACGTACCAATTAAATAGACCAAAAAACAATTTTGAGGTCACTCATACAAAAGCTTTTTAAAATATCGTATGAGTTAACCTCTGAAATAGAATCTAGAATAATATTGATCTGGTCACGACACACTAGCCAAATATTGTTGCACGAGTTTGAAAAAAAAATATTACAGCTCAAGGGAAAACGTTGCTAAAACATAGGCCTACTCATAAATCCATCGTAAGTAAAACACTATATGTTTTCTTCCCGCAGCCCCCTCAACGCCCGCAGGACCCGCGTCCACCCCAGAGTGAGTCTCCACCCCCGTCTCCACCACAGAGGAAGTCCCCACCCCCCTCCCACCCCCGTCCCCAACCCCGGAGAGGGAGGAGGACCTCGAGCCGGAGCCGCCACAGACGGTGGAACCCGACAGGGAGTCCGAGTCGCTGGACACCGATTTCCTCTACTACAGTGGACTGATCAAACAGGGGTGGCAGGGGCGATGACGCGGACCTCGGACAAGCAGATGGTCCACCCGTGGATCACCAAGCTCTTCGGGCCCGAGTACGCCTCGCCGCTGTTCAAGGAGAAGAGGAACAGGTAACTGAAACTAGAGCAATGTTCCCAACCCCTCGACCGCGACGACGACATGTGAACCAGCCTTCTCATCTCTTGAGTGGCCGGTTCTGTCCAGAACGGGTCCGCCCTCCCACATCACACAGTATCGGACAACCCTCTCACATCAACACATGAATCACTATATCCGCTCTGCACCAATACTCCTCCCCCCGCATTCCCCCGCCACCTATTCGTTTTCCCCATCCCCTCACATTTAATCCCCCCCCTCACCGCCTACCTTACACCTACTCCCTCCCCTCACCCTCTCCCCCCTTTCCCCCTTAGAACCCTCTCCTACCTCCAAAAACGCCCTCCCGGGGGTTCACCACCCCCCCAACCCCCTCTTCATGAGGTCCCTCCCTCCCCTCCCCTCTCCTTACCTTTTTACCTGCTCCCTCCCCCCTGGAAACGGCGACCGGGGGGGTTCACCACCCCCCCGACGGGGCCCTCCATACCCGCTCCCTCCCCTCACCGCTTCCCTCTACCCCCTAGTACCTCTGCTCGCTGAGCTCAACATGATGAACGACGAGCTGACGGGGGTTTCACCAGGCCCCGCCAGACGGCGCCCCTCTTACACTGGAGCGTCCTGCTCCCTCCCCTCACCGCTCTCCCCTCTACCTCTAGATACCTCTGCTCGCTGAGCCTCAACATGATGAACGACGAGCTGACCGGGGTGTTCACCAGGCCCCCGCCAGACGGCGCGCTCTTACACTGGAGCGTCCTGGACGTCGACGACATCCCCCCGGCCACCTGGGAGACGGACACGATGTGGGAGGAGACGCTCCACGGAAACGCAGGTTCGTTACTGGGGGTCTTTTTCTTACTCCCATTCAATGTTTTGTCAAACCGGGAATACAAAGACTCGTCGTTGTATCGTTGTTGACTTAGAAGCCGATAGGAACGATGACAAAGACGAGATCGATGTAAAAAAAAAACTTCTCTTCATCTCCTTTTGGGGGCCTTTGGACCCTTTCCCCCTC